>CAKNYM010049553.1:110322-134476 GCA_932195095.1 Andricus curvator
TTTTTTGTGCGATCAAAATTTGAATTTTTTATTTTTCAAAAAATTCAAAAAGTTGTTATGAAAATATTATAGGGCGTTCAAAAAGCAACGTTTTTCTCCTCTTGACTTTTTTTCATATCGTGCGTTTTTCGGCTTAAAATGTACATTTTCGTTTGTTTTTTGGAATTTTGAAAATGCTATAACTCCAGTAATTTTTGTTTTATCACGAAAAGTCATGAGAATATTTTGTACGTAATTTTGCGTACTACTAATAACCATACATAGAATTTTTAAATCTTCAAAAAAAGTGGTCTCACAAATTTTCAAAATGTGCTCACTTTTTGAATTTTCATCCAAAATAGCTGGTTAACGAACTTGTTCTCTATTTTTCGGCCATAAAAAAGTGTGCCAAAGCTCAATCAAATCTGATCATTTTTTCGAAAGTTATCGTGGCTACAGACAGACAGACAGACTACAGACAGACAGACACCTTGGTAAAAACCGTTTTTTCTGGCTCAGCGGGTCTCAAAACGTGGAGATTTGATGAAAACCGACTATGTCAAATTTTACATAAAACCAATACCTTCTCATTAGAATGAGAATGTAAAAAGTAAATAAAAAATGCTCTCATAAACATTCATCTTCACATTACTCTATATAAGTTCCAAGACTTAATGCGTTATGAACATCGGGTAAATAGAAAAAAAAACTACAACTTGATGAGGTGAAAAACTAACACTAAAATGAATCTAAAATCAATATTTTTAGAAATTAAGTTTGCGCGAATTTCTTTCTCACTTTCAAAGTTCGTCTGAATTAATTCGTCAAGTTTGACCAAAATCGATTCAGTAGAAAAAAAGTTCAGTAGAATAACTCATATACATACTTTTAGCGACATTTCACTCCTCTTACAGAGCTATTCTTCATGCCAAAATACGCCCACCTTTTTGTTCATACCTTCAAGAAACGCCTCCGAGGCACGCCCAGTTTCCACATTACTTTCACACGCCCTTAGCTACGAGTACATCTCATAGGAACGACTCTTGGGAAACGTTCACACGCCCACCAGTAATACCAGGATAAACACCCGGAAATATCTACTCACGCCCATTAATCATGCCAAATATAAACACTATTAGACACGCCTATTGATAAATACCCTTGAAAAGTAGGAATTCCCTCTCGAATTCTCTTAAATTTGCATAGGAACATGTCTCAGCAATGTGCTACATATATGTTCATTCGATATGATCGTCCAGAAATGATTCTTAAAAATTCCTCCGGATCAGAATCCTCAATTAGGTTCCGTATTTGAGGCTGTGAATAAAATCACACAAAAGGAATATAAATGTCACATAGACACGCCCATTCACCACGCCCCTTATGATATATCTAAGAGGTGCGTTCAGGGATTGGTATGCTCTAATACATAATCCAAGTAACGCCTTATTTGTACGCCTTACAATGCACTAATTATTCAAGTTCTTAATCACGTCGACTAGCCATACGTTCCAGGAGAATACAACTAGATTTGCTCCGCAGACACATAAATTGATCAGATCCCTCAACCAAAGCCACTAGCAACATATTCTAGAAAAAATATCTAACAAATAGTACATACATAAAATGTGTTGTTGAGTTCTTAAGAATGTGTTGTTAAGTTCTTAAGAAAGTGGCAAATGCGCATAAATAAGGGAAGCTTATATATGGGAGGGAAAAAGGCGTGTCTGCGGATGTTTATATGGGGTGTTCCTTCGGATTGTTCATAAGAGGCGTGGCTAGTGCCTTTAAGATATCTCGTAATAAACACACCTATTAGCATCCCCACACGTCAAGCAATCAATGTGTCTCTTGCTTAAAAGGACCTAATTGTTGTTACTAGCAGTGACGGGAAGTAACTAGTTTCTGTTAACCAGGCACTGGATATTCAAATTGTGGTGACTAGTTTTCGAATGTTTCAAAATTGAAATTTGTCTCCCCCCTAGAGTTCAATGTTTTCTAAAATCTATATAAAGATTTTTAGAAAGAAGAAAATTAATTGACAGAGCTGAATATTCGTTTTTTGTGATTGAAAATTAAGTTTTTCAACTGAAAATTTAACTATTTCAGTTAAAATTTGTGGGTTGAAGATTCAACTGTTCTGTAGAAAATTCGCCTTTTTGGCTTGGATATTTGAGAATTTGGTTGAAATTTTTTCTCTTCAATCTTTCTTGGTTGAAAATTCAACTCTTTTGTTGAAAATGCGTTCTTTTGGTTTGGAAATGTATCTCTTTTGGTAGAAATTTCATCATTTTTTATTCAAAATGCAACTGTTTGTTTCAAAATACATCTGTTTTTGTTGTTGTTGAAAATTCATATTTCTTAGTAGAATCAACTATTTTTTATTTAAAATAAAATTTTTTTTTTTGTAGAAATATCAACTATTATATTTTTTATTGAAAATTTATCTTTTTTATATATAAACATTAATTTTTTCAATTGAAACTCCAACTATTTGGTTTAAAATTTTTCTCTTTAAGTTACAAATTCAACTATTTCGTTGAAAAAGCAACTACTTGGTTGGAAGTTGTACTTCTCTGATAAAAATTCTTTTTTTTGTTGTTGTTGAAAATTCAACTATTTTGTTTGAAATTTGTGTCTTTTTTTGGTTGGTGAAAATTAATTTTTTAAACTGTAAATTTAACTCTGCAATTTTCGGTTTAAAATTTATATTTGTTTGTAAAAAATGCAACTATTTGGTTTAAAATTTTCTCTTTTTTAGTTGAAAATCCATATATTTTGTTGAACATTTTTCTTTGTTGGTAGAAACTTAATCTTTTTGGTTGAAAATTCAACTCTTTTGTCGAAATTTCGTTTCTGTTTTGGTTAAACATTAATTTTTTAACTGAAAATTTAACTATTCCATTCTTTGTTAAAAATGTATCTTTGTCAGATTATTTTTGTGACCAGTCAAAGGGGCGCCATCCCGCCCCCACGAGACGTTGGAAAAGGGTTGGACCAACATCATTTTTGTGACCAGTACATATATATATATTTTTTTGTGACATGCATATCTCGATTGCCATCGATAGCCAAGATGACGTCCTCCCGTCTCAAGTGACAGCTGATGTGCGTGAAACTCTCCTTTTTTTGTCGACATAATAGCTTATGTCGGCATGAAAAAATATCTAAATACATTTTGATTGATTAAAAAACCATTCAGTTTTAATTATTTACAGTGTTTCTGGCCGTACGGATGTTTATAAGCACCTAAACAGTAAGTTAAATATGATCATTCCGATATCGTGACAGACCCATATTTAAGACATCGTAGTAACAAATGTAACAATAATTTTTAACTTTTGCCTCGTCAAATCGCCTTATTTATCGTTCAATTAAAGATTCTAATAGTTTGTTGCAGAAAAAAAAATTTCCAGCCAGAACAGAGGTGACGCCCCTATTCTGCAATTGCACCAAAAATTAATTTTGTTGGTTGAGGATTCATCTTTTTGTTTAAAAATTCATCTCCAATAAAAAGTATGTACAACGACTGTCGCTCAACAGATATGAATAAAGTTGTGTGAAAATTAGATTTTGGATCCGAAAATGTGGAGCATTTTCATCAAAAGTTGATAATCATAATGATATTCAACTATATATATATCGCGTGGCTTACTGTGTCTTTTCCTGGGTATATATTTCTCATATAATATGTATACACTGTTAGATTTAGTATACACGTATATCAAATTTAGTATACGCGTGTACTAAATTCAGTATAAATATGCTAAATTTACTGTACGCTGGTATACTAAATTTAATTTCATGTTGTGCATTTTTGCTTCCATTACATGTATACTAAATTTAGTACAGATTTTTCTAACAGTGTATATATATTTCTCATATATATATATATATATATATATATATATAATATATCTCTGAAATACAAACGTAACTAAACTAGCTATGAATTCGATCTCGAGTGTTTCCACTTTGTTTGTATTTATAATTATATGGTGCTCATTTCACGAGTCTTCATTTTGATCAATTTAAAAATAGAAATTTACAAAAAATACAAAATTACAAAATAATACAAACAATTTTTGAAATACAAAGACAAATCAGACAAATCAAATTTTGAATTCGAAAGGATAATTTTTCGAGCTGGAAAAGGGAAGGGAAAAGTTCTGTCGCACCCTATCCCTTTGCCAGCTTTATGATTTTTTTGTTTAAATTTTCAGAATTATTCTATTTGAAAATGTATGATCAAAAAATCTTTTCTACTCATGCGTCGTCAACTTTGAATTATGTCGATGAAAAAAGTTTTTCTGTTAGAAACAGATGATTCATATATTATAAATGAGCATAACTTCCTTAATCTTCAATAAAGTGTATTAATATTATAGATCAATCGATTTTCCTCGAAGCAAGGAATCTTTTCCGTTCTTGCATCAATTCTAAATTATGTTAGTGAAAAAAGTTTTACTTTAAAAAACCGTGTTTTCAAATATTATGCATAACCATAGCTTCCTTACTCTTCAATAAAATGTATAAATGCTATGGGTTAATCGATTTGTCTTGAATCAACACAACTTTTCTATTCTCGCATCAACTTTAAATTATGAGAATGAGAAAATTTTTACTGTAAAAAACGATTTTAAAAATATATAAATTACCATAACTTCCCTACTCTTTAATAAAATGTATTAATATTGTAGGTCAATTGATTCATTTTGAACAAAGAAATCTTTTATATTCTTGCATCAACTTTGAATTATGTTGAAGAAAAAAGTTTTACTATAAAAAACCGTGCTTTCAAATATTATGCATTACCATAGCTTCCTTACTCTTCAATAAAGTGTATTAATATTGAAGGTCAATCGATTCGACTCGAATCAACACATCTTTTCTGTTCTTGCTTCAACTTTGAATTATGTTAATGAAAAAAGTTTTACTATAAAAAACCGATTTTCAAAATATATAAATTACCATAACTTCCCTACTTTTCAATAAAGTGTATTAATATTATAGGTCAATCGATTCGTCTCGAACCAAGGAATCGCTTATATTCTTGCATCAACCTTGAATTATGTTAATGAAAAAAGTTTTACTATAAAAAACCAATTTTCAAAATATATAAATTACCATAACTTCCCTACTCTTTAATAAAATGTATTATTATTGTAGGTCAATCGATTCGTCTCGAACCGGAAAATCTTTTATATGCTTGCATCAACTTTGAATTATATTAAAGAAAAAAGTTTTACCATAAAAAACCGTATTTTCAAATATTATGCATTAACATAGCTTCCTTAACCTTCAACAAAATTTATTAATATTATAGGTCAATCGATTCTTCTCGATCCAAGGAATCTTTTATATTCTTGCATCAACTTTAAATTATGTCAATGAAAAAAGTTTTACTATAAAAAACCGATTTTCAAAATATATAAATTACCATAACTTCTCTACGCTTTGATAAAATATATTAATATTATAGGTCAATCGATTCGTCTCGAACCAAGGAATCTTTTATATTCTTGCATCAACTTTGAATTATGTCAATGAAAAAAGTTTTACTATAAAAAACCGATTTTTCAAATATTATTAAGTGCTCAGAAAAAATGCAACAAATATTTTTAGAAATCCTGCGGTCAGTTTCAAGATATTAGTCGGGAAAATAAGCCCTCCAAATTTCATCAATTTATCTGCGACCGTTTTCAAGTTATCGTGTTCACAAAAAAGCGTGACATCCACACATCCACACACACATCCACGCATCCACACACACATCCACGCATCCACACATCCGGACAATTGCTTAGAACATTGTATTAGACATTTTTAAATTGGGGAAGGTTCAATTAAATGAATTTAAAAATTTTGGAAAATTTTACCATTACAAAGCTTCCTCTATGAGGAAGCAAAAAGTAACGATAGTTACTTCTTGCAAAAGTAAATCAGACAAAGTAACATTTTGAAACAGTAACAATAACGATAACTAGTTCCATTTTAAAAGTAACTTACCCGTCACTGGTGACTATAGTTAGTTTAATTACGGGAAATTTTTGAGGCATCTGTGAAGGGTTGGGAAGAATGTGCAGAGTATGTATTAGTGGATATCATATAATTTAGCGATTTTTAACTCTTCTAATGTCGATAAAAAATTTTGTCTAGAACAATTTCGATGGGGGTTTTCATGCCTCTCCTACTGGTCAGAAGAACTCAAAAAAATTAATATTTGACCTTCACTAGTGTTTTCCGGGGGAAATACAGTGGAACGGACGTGTCAGGTGGCGGCGTGAATGGGCGTTTCAATGAGAGTGTCTATAGCTGTTTGCAAGGGGCGTGCTAAGTGGGGGGTGGTTACTGATAGGCTTGGTGTATATGGGCGGATACAATTCACAGTTCAAGTAGGCGTTCCTAGAGATATAGTTAACAGAAATGACACTTTTCCATCAATCTTGCTGAGGCCTTCGACTAGTAGACGCAGTTTGTCGGTTGAGTTGTCTCAAAGCTGGAATAGTGGATACGTAGTTAATGGGCGTGGTTAGTAGGCGTTTCAAATAAATGTCTATGGCACTTATTCAATGGGCGTGGCCATTTTTTAATTACCACTTTGTGCCGTGGTTTGGGATTTTTCAAATAAATTGCACAAAGCTTCGAATACGAGGGTGCCTTTTATATTTTGAGCCTTGACAATACTAGTGTTTACAGGTGCCATCTGACGTTTCCAATTGAAAGTTTGACCTTTTTAACCATAACCTTATTCAGAACGTTTTGTCATTTGAGCATAACCTGTATTGTTTACAGTGACTTGAAAATATTTTCTCAGCGAAAAAATGGAATTGAATCGTGAACATTTTCGCGCGAAGATTTCTCTCGATTTTCGACGTGGATTATCAAGACAAGAGTGCATCGATGAACTTTATTCGAATTTTTACGACGAAGCGCCATCAAAAACAACTGTGTATCGGTGGTTCTTCGAATTTAATCGGGGCCGTGGTTCGCTCACCGACGAAGTTCGAGAAGGTCGTCCAAAATCAGTCTTTGTCCCAAAAAAAACATTGATGCTGTGCGTGAACTGATACTGAAAGATCGTCATGTGACTTATCGTGAGATTCAGGCATTATTGGGACCAGCATAAAGCCAATATTGCATGAACATTTGGCTGTCAAAAAAATGTGTTGTCGTTGGATCCCACATATTTTGACAATCTCTCAAAAAAGGCTTGTGTGGAGCGGTCATTTCAAGTCACTGTAAACAATACAGGTCATGCTCAAATGACAAAACGTTTTGAAGAAGGTTATGGTTAAAAAGGTCAAACTTTCAATTGGAAACGTCAGATGGCACCTGTAAACACTAGTATTGCCAAGGCTCAAAGTATAGAAGGCAACCCTCGTGTGCCCTCGTACTACCGTAGAGGGAAGATAGGTATAGAGGCGACAATGCAGCGGGCAGCTTGAAGCACGCTAAGGGGAGCGAGACGGCAGGGGAAGGCTCAGTTAGGTTTAGTTTGGGAACCAGCAACGCGTGGCGCTAGTGCCACGAACCAGTGCTTTATGCTTAACGTGTGTCAGTGGGGTAGGTGAAGAGAGTGTGCCGTGTACATGAGTCGAACTGCAAAAAATTTAGAACCCTTATACCTGGACTGGTCTTTCCGAACTATATTCTGGATATTCACTTTCTTCCAATATTTTCGTGAATGTAAATATCCACCGATGCGTTTTTCATTTGAAACTTTGTATTTTAATATTTTAAGTTAAAATTGAAAAACAAAAGACTTTTTTTTCAATGACCCCATTAGAAATTTTTTTATTCGCTTCCCTAATAGCACGGAACGTTCCTGGGACGTTCCTGGAACGTTCCGCGGGAACTTTCGGAACGTTCCAGCGGAACGTTCCAGGAATGTTCCCGGAACGTGTAAAATGTCCGCCGCTTGGGAACGTTCCAGGAACGTTCCACTGGAACGTTCCAAACATAAATTAACGTTATTGTTATTATTATCAATAAATATCGCGTAAACCGTAAGTGATAGGTCAAAATCGATGTCAGTTTATGATACGCATATCATATTATAGTGTAGTATGTGCGGTACTCAAAATTCAAAAATGACATCCATTTTTACCTATCTCTTACGGTTTACGAGATAATTGTTGTTAAAAATAACAATAATGGAAAGTTCCCCTCAGGTCCCAGTGGAACGTTCCCAAAGGGCGGACATTTTACACGTTCCGGGAACGTTCCGAAGGTGCCCGCGGAACGTTCCAGGAACGTTCCCGGAACGTTCCGTGCTATTAGGGTTAGACGAATAATTCTTTTCTTCGAGTGATTCATTACAATAGTCATTATTATTACAATATGTGAGCATTTATTGAATATTATTTGCTTTTAAATTGTAACCATAATAAACACGTGAACGTATTAATCAATACACTAATAAAAATGTACAAATAATGTCCTTCGCATACAATAATTATTTTCTTAGAATTATAATAAAATTTATGGGCATTTTTTGCATTATTTGATTTTGTACTTATACATTCTCTACTCTCATACTTATCTTTCTGCACTCGTGGAAAAAATCTGAATAATGTAGGTACAACTTCAAAAAGAAACTTATAAATAAGAAAACATTTTATCATTATCGTAGGTACAGTTGAGCTCTCGGATCCAATAACTCACCCGACTCTCGCACTATTTTACAAAGTACATATTTCAATCAATTTTGAATGAATTTATCTAAAATATTCCAGACATTTTCTTTGAACTATATAGAACAACTTTCTCGCTGGAAGTTGTTTTAGATTTGAAGTGGAAATGTGGTTACAGATCGGCCTTAATTTGCAATTGGATATTATTAAACAAAAGGTCATTTTAAACTTTTTATTATTTTGTAGGCATTCGCTGAGTATACTTTGTATGTGTCCTTACTTTCAAAGAGTTTCAATAAAATTTGTACGAGTTGTGATGATTTATGTTTTAATTACTTATTGAATATTAGGAAAAAAAATTTCTTTTCAGTTTTTAATTTTTATTCTTAAAACTAATTTTAAGACATAAAAGTTCTAAATATGCCTTGTTAAAATATAGAAGCCTACATCTAGAAAATTAATTTTGTGAATTTGAAAATTCCCATTCCTTGAGACCCGGGGAACGCTTTTAGCGTTTTCGAGCGTCCGGCGAGTTTAAATTCGAGAGCTCAAGTGCAGAAATTGTTTCAATGAAACACTTAAAAAAAAATCAAAATTGCGATTCTAACTTAACATTTAAAAATATTAAAAGTATAACAATAACAAAATCCTATAATATTAAATAACGAACTAATAAACAAGAAATACATTTCTTCTCTTGCTTCTCCAGTAAAATATGATATTCAATATCCTTGAGGGTTTCAACTTTTAATATTATTTGTATAATTTGGACGTATTTATTCGACAAAATTGATATTTATTAATCTACACGTAGAAAGAAGAATATTCTCCTGCAGTATGGGCTCTTGCAATACTAACATTGTTAATGTAGGGAAAAATCAGACAGAGTATTATGCCCCATTACGGGAATTTTCCGATAAATAATTTTTTTGACGTAATTAATTTCTTCACGTAATTTATACACGGCTCCTGAGTACAAAAATATATATTTTTACCAAAACAACAAACAATCATATTTCCTATACTTTTACCAATACGGTAACAAATGTTTCAATTGTTATGTAAAAAATGGTTGCTTTGTCCAAATTTTTCATTTAAAAAAAGTTCAGTACTGAAAATGGAGAGAATATTCTTATTTCTTAAGACTACAAGACATAACGATCTGCTTTATAAATATTTGATTGTTTCCATAGAATTTATACGTGAAAAGTATTGAAAATAACGCACATTCCATTTTCACACCTGCAAAGTTCTGAAATTGTTACAGAGATTTATATGTAAGGAAAATTCATTAACAACCCTACCGTTTATGTTGTAATCCAAAATTTACTATTGCAGAGTGGCAAGGAAGGTTTGAAGCACCCTACATCTAGAAAGGCAAATTGCAGTGGATCAACATTACCACTAAAAACAATAACTTTCCGTCTAAAAAACTCTCGTCATATTAGTCCAGGCATCTTGTAATTTTTCACCGCGTTCGTTTTCTATAGCGTTTCACTGAGAATTTCAATGGGATGGGAATTTCAACTTTTCCAAACATGACTGCGACGCTTCCCGAAAATATTTTTGAACAATTTTCCAAAAACAGTGTTTTCGTAGACTGCTTTGGTAAACTTTAGAAAATTCTGAAAAAGTTAAAAAAAAAGAAGAAAATTCTTTCAAGAATAGGCGCAGAGTTGTATGTCTTCAAAGAACCCCGATATTTTTCAAAAAGGAGGCTAAAAACGCAATTCTGAAGTTAATATTTGTACTTTAGAACCTGTAAATTTTACGAAAAAATATTCTCCATTCTAATTAAAGTGTACGCAATTTCGAGTAATTCTAAAAAGAACAATGACCGAAACTCAAAGTGTCATAAGTTATGGCCTCCCAAACTTGACCACTTTTGACGTATTCTTCAGAGCAAATTACTCGTGTTTAGTTTGTTGAAAATAATTCTTTTGTGGGTAAATCTATGTTAATGATGACAGACAAAAAAATTTCATGTAGAAAATTATGTGTAAATGTAAAAAAAATCAGCTTCCAGCCTTCATAGGTCAAGAGTTAGGACTCTTAAAAAAAAACACATTTTTTGCTATTTTTAACCAGAAAAAGTTTTTTAAATAGCTCGTTCGGCAAATATCCTACGGAAAACGGCAACGGCATTAATAACATAAGTAACAAACCGTTCCAGATGAAAATAAATTTTTTCGTACAAGATGCCTGGACTATATTCAAACTTTTACATATGACGGAATTTTTTTAAACGTTGTTTATTTTCGGCATCTTCTGCATTTTCCTGCTGTCTTTTGCCTCTTTTTTATCTTTTAGGAGCGTCAATAAACGCAGGTAAAAACGTCCAAATAGATCCTGATAGTCCAGCGGTTGAAAATTAAAGTTCTACATATTTTTGTTATTTCTTTCACCAGAAAGCATTTATATCTCATATAGTTATGAAATTTCAACATTATTTATAACTAAATTTTTTGTACATATATTAATAAATACTATATTCGTACAAATTTCTACAAACAACAAGTTTTGTGTTATGACTGAGTACAAGTTTTTTAAAAATATAAGTGATTGCAATGTCGTACTGGAAATATTATAAACTAATATTATCATGGAAAAAATGTTAAAAAATATGATTACCATCAACTTAAAAGAATAATTCAATGAAAAACATAATATCTACATTTTTCCATGAAAATAAGGGATCTATTCGCCATAAATATGCAAAGACATATTTTTGTAGCAAATGAAATAAGGTGAAAATTACTAATAATCAATTATAAATTAAAATATTTATAAGGGGTATATAAAAGAAAAAAGAATTCCGAATCTCAATTTGCAGACTCGATTTTTCTGTTCCCTTTGGGTTATAAATGAACCAAGTGAAAAGAGACATGAATCAGATAATATTAAGAGGTCGCTTATAGTAAATTTGTCTGGTTTTACACAAAGATTCATCTTTTTTAAAACAGCTGATCATACTGGCAAATGATGAAGAATGTAAAAGATGCGGCTTATTAAAAAGAGTATTTTTGGATCATCAGTCTCTTCATAAATTATGCATACTTGAAGACCTCTCCATAAGCGGGATAGATAATTCACACTACGTTAAAACAATTTCCTTCGCATATCTCCCTAAGAATGCATAATTATAAAAATAATTACGATAAAAAATCATTTTAATGAGTCACGTCTTTTATATTCTGTATATAATTTTGCGTAATGACCTGCCTTTTTCGAGAAAAATCAATTTTTCTGTAAAAACAAACCAATTTATTTCTCCTTCCACGTGGTTCATTTTTAACCCACAAGAAACAAAAAAAATCGAAAATGCACGTTGAAATTCGGACTTGCTTTTGTTTAAGCACACCTAATATTCATATGCTGTTAAGTTATAAATAAACAAACGCTTTTTGCTACGTCCAGGAAAGTATTATGCTCCCAGTGGACAAAACAATTAAGGATGTCCTAGAGAAGTCTTCGGGACATCCTTAAGATGTCTTTTGGAACATGTCTTTTGGACATCCTGGGGATGCTCTTAAGACGTCTAATTTCAGTACAAAAGATGTCCCGAGAACGTCCTATGTTTTTAAGACGTCTTTAGGACACCTTTACGACATTGGACGTATTAGAGACTTTGATTGGACTGGCATTGGACGTCCTAGGGATGTCCCAAGGACGTTCTAGGGATGATCATGGTTTTGTGCCCCCTGGGCTATTAGTGATATATTATCACACAATCTTCAGAATGAATACTCATAGTTATTATTAGAAACTGTTCAAAATATTATCAAACATTCTCTGTAAAAACCAGAGGTCTTTTTTTAAATATGATAACTTCATGCTGTTATTATTTTCAATGTAGAAAAACGACTCTGGAATCCCACGAGCGGTTTCATTTTAGTATGACTCAAGACAGGTTTTTTAGTCGTATTTTAATACCTGGAAATAGCTCTGAAATAATAGTATTTTTACAGTGTTAACAAGAATGTTGATTTTCAGTGAATTTCAGACCTACTAAAAAAATCTTGTAACTGACTAAATTTTCATGTGAAAAATTCAAAAACTTGGCAGAGTACAATTTAATTTGCACAATTCATTGAATTTGCGAAATCGAAGATAGTGAACTAAGTCCAAAGTAAAATTGGATTGAAAAATAGCACTGTAAAAGTATAAGAAACTTATTTTTGTGAAAGTATATTTAACAAATTACAATTTGACAGCTCATAGTCACCAAGAAACTTTATCTACGTTTCTGTAATGGAGAAAGACTTGCAATTCCGATAATTTTTTAGAACCAAGAAGTTTCAATTTGCTTCTTTTAATTAATATACGTCCTGCTTTCTAAATTGTATATCTACATTTTTCAATCCTCTATTTTTCCAATCAAAAAAATCAAATGATCTAGAAAAGAGGGGATTACTATACTGACTCAGAATTAAATAAGTATAAAATGCTACCCTAGGGAAATTCTGAATGATTATTTTCATTTATTTCTTCTAACTGAGATAATTAATACACTATTCTATACATTTGAAAATTCATTTTTAATGAAATGCATATTTGGAAAATATTCAAAATCGACGAGATTTAGCAGCAGTTCTTGGTTACGGTGAAAACCTGGCAAGTAATAATTTCTTTCACTTCTCACGCTTATCCTATCTTCTGACTCACATATACCACACGCATTCTTGGCTCATGCCACTCACCCACATTAAGCATACTTTCTATCGGTGAAGCACTGGTTCCGTCCCTCCTTCCCTCCTATCCGTTTACTGGTTCGGGATACTAGCGCCTCGCATCGCTGGTTCCCGAACTAAGCCTACTCCTGACGTCTCATTCCCCGCGCCCATCTTCTAAGCTTGGAGGGCATTGTCGCCTCTATACCTATCTTCCCTCTACGGTACTACTCCCAAGTGAATATGGGAGCTTTCGCACAAAAAATCATTTTGCAAAAGGTTGGATCTGGTATCGCCCTCGGTTGGTACGCTCCTTCAAATTTCTCTGTCACACTCCTTTGCCCTCTCGCATCTACCTCCATTGAAAGCGTGCTGCTCGACAGCACCTACTCCCACCCCCTTTCCAACCAAGGTATCCGGCTGAACCGTTTTGCCTGTTCGTGTGCCATCGGTCTCCTGATCCAGCGTTCGGGTTAACCGAATCCACTGCGAATTCTGGAGAGTTTTGTTACGTTGGAACTTGGATCTGTTTGAGCAGGCAGTGAGAAGCGTCCGTATCAATCGTTAGCTAATTGACTCGGATATTCTGGTTAGGGAATTATAAGAACTTGAAAATCACCTCTTCTAGAGGAGAGGAAATATGCCTTAAAGATGAATGATCATTTGCAAATATATTATTTAAATATTAATGCATTTAGAAAATATATCGCAAACGATAATTGGTCCAATTTTATGTTGCAATTATATATATCATGTATGTATCTTATGATTCAACTAATATTTTTTTGAAAATTGGAATTTAAAAGACTTGAGGAATTTGGGGACCCGTAAGAAATTGAATAATACATATGGAATACCGAACAGTTTCTTTTGAAGCTCAGTCCACTGAACTATCATCGAAGTAGAATGAGCCTCGTCATTGTTTTCCCATTGTTAGGGACTGTTAGATAGACGGGTCTGGCCGAATATATTGTCTTTCTTCACCGTACGGTCTGAACTGAGAAAGTAACTGTCCACCTGAATTTTCATCTTTGTTTCGCTCACTGCAACATGACCGTATAGTAACGGATCGTGCGTCAACAATGCAGAGCTCATTCCGGTTTGAATAAAGTTCAATGGCTTAGTCTCAAACGAATACCACTAAAGCAAAAGAAGGTTTTGTGAACTCAATCACCTAAACACTATTGCGTTAATCTAAGATATTTGAAACACAAAATTTACAGATCATAGACAAATTATAAACTTTACACATGATCAAATTAATCTAGCAGTTTCGAAATTCGATTAAATCCTTGATCATAACGAAAAGTTGAATTTGTTACTGGTGGATTCTACGTCGGATTTACACAAAACAGTTGTCGATTTTTATTAAACTTTGACTTCATATTTGTTTAGTAGAGAAAATATAGATTGCCAAAGATTTCACTTCCAAACATTTGTTTTTAAGTTATTGCTTTTTTTCTAGTTTGGACAGTTTTTGAGTCTCTAAAACACGAACTGCACATTTCACGAAAAGCTAACCGGCTATAGGGGCCATGCATAAATGACGTAAAGTTCTTTCTTAAAATTTTGAACAACGTACTCCACTTTGTTAGGAGTCGTAATTTTTGGAGTCCCCTCCAAAAAAGATTTTTCAGCCAATAATGAAAAGAATTTCATCAAATATGTTCAATTTTCTGGGCATAAAGATGTGCTTTCTACGAAACAGTTCAATTTTCTACCCAAAAATATAAAGTTTCATCAAAAAAGTTAATTTTTAACCGGATAGTTAAATTTTTAGTTGAAAAAATTAATTTTTAAACCTAAAAAAAATGTTCAACAAAGTAGTTCAACTTTCAACCAAGGAGCTACATTTTTAACCTAAAATATGAATTTTCAACATAATACATTAATTTTAAACCAAATAGTTAAATTTTTAACATTTTTTCTACCAAAAAAGACGGACTTTTTAACAAAATACATGAATTTTCAATCAAATAGTTGAATTTTCCAGTAAAACAGATACATTTTTAACAAAAACTGAAATAGTTAACTTTTCAGTTAAAAAATTAATTTTCAACAAAAAAAGAATTTTCAACCAACAAGCTCAATTTTGAAAGAAACAAATGAATTTTTAACTAAAATGATGTATATCTTCAACTAAAAAATGGTTAATATTTATACCATATTGTTAAATTCTAGAGCCCAAAATACGATTTTTCTGGAAAACAGTGGAATTTACAACCCAAAAATGTGAATTTTATACAAGAAAGTTGATTTTCAACAGAAAAAGATTAATTTTTAACTAGGTATTTGCATTTTTAATAAAAAAAGATCAAATTTTTGCTCAAAATGTCATTTTATGACTATTTAGCTAATTTTTTTCCTTTTAGTAATAAAAATAAGTTTTTAAAATCTTTCTATTACAAAATAAAATTTGTCATTGGTTATACGAACTGTCTACCATTACGGAATTATCAAAAAGACTAACCACATTACCTAACTAACATTATGATTTTCCTACTACCGAAAATCTATCAAATCAATCATAAAGCCGATATAATCAATTAAAACATTTATTGTGCAATAGAAAGATTTTAAAAACTTATTTTTGTGACCTGAAGAAATGAATAATTAATGACGGTAAAAAATTAGTGAAAGTAGACACCGCGGGCCTAAAAATTAGGGTTTTGTAGAATATTAAGACGTTAATTAAGTCGTTCAAATTTCCCCCTCCCATACTTTTGCTCCACTGTACCCCTCCTTTTGCTTATTTCCCCTTCCGTTCCTTCCCCTACTACCCCTACTACCCCTACCCCAAATTCCCTTACTTCTCCAACCCTCACTCCCCATTCATCCTCACTTCCGTAATACCCCTCCCCTCGCCCCTTTCTCCATATAATTTCCCACTCCTCCCTTATCTTTCTTATCCCTACACCCCCATTCTCTACCCCTCCCCCTATTTCCGATCTCCGCACTTCCCCTAATTCCGCTTTCCTCAACTTCCCCTTTCCACACATCCTCTACTTCCCTCTTTACTAAAAACATGAAAAATAACCATGAAGGAGTCAACTATACACCTATTTCTTCATCCTAAAGTTAATTTTTCATCAAGAAATTCCTCTAATAATATTTATTTATTATGCAAAATATATTTGCATCAGTATTTAATCATTAATGTTTCTAAGAATGTATGGAAATTCATTTAAGATCAAAATGAAACCTGCTTTCTTATGAATAATTTTATGCACCTTAATCAGAGCTTGAAAAAATTCACCAATCAAAATTAGATTACTAAACTACCTCCTTTTCGGCTCATAAGAGACAAATACATAAAGAAAGAAAAAAGAGGGGAAAAAGGAAAGAGTCAACCAAAACCAATTTTCCTTATTCTTTCTCCGCCTTTTTTATACAACTATAGGAACCAACATGTTTCGAAGCCAATTTATACTTCCTCGTCAGGGATTATTAATATTAAAACTACATGTATGAATAATAGAAACTTATGATAATTAAAATTCACATAATACAAATTATTTGTTTTAACAAGAACAAAGAATCAATTTAACCAATTACCTGCGATCTCAGTTTTTTGCTTGTTAAATAAAATTCCATAATATTTGTAACGTTTGTTTTTGTTATAAAAAAGAATTGTTACAGGTAAATTAATTTTCCCCAATAAATGGAGAATTAGAAAAAGTAACTTATTGTATAAATATCTCTGATTTTTATTTTCAGGTATGATGTGAATTTTAATTAGCATAAGTTCCTATTATTCATACCTATAGTTTTCCTATAAATAATCTCTGCCGAGGAAGTCTGAATTGGCTTCGAAACATGTTGGTATTTGCCAACCCCTATGGAGCGGAAAGGGAGGTAGTTTGGAAATCTGATTTTGATTTTTGAATTTTTGTCATGCTCTCATTTCAGTGCATAAAATTATTCATAAGAAAGCATTTATAAGAAAATAGAATAAGAAAATTTCGTTTCGACCTTAAATAAATTTTTAAATAAAGGCACTAAACTCAAGATTTGTTCCAATCTGCATTGCTTGCTTATGAATATTTTTGAGAGTTCTCTTAATTGAGGCAAACAAATTTTTCTAGCTCAATTTGTCGAAAGAAATCTTTTTTCATTTAAATATTCTACACAGGATGTTTTTAAATATTAGTAATTTTAGAAATGTGTTATTTTTTCTTTATTATTTATTTTCCTATTTGGAAAATGTAATAATCTGAATAGACTGGTTCGGAATCAACCACAGAGTTTAGGAATTATTTATTTATATATTTACGTACGTTTTGAAAGAAAAGGGGTTATGCAAGCTTAAAAATGAAGACAAAAGATCAGAGATGATATGACTTTTTATTCTGTGGTGAGCATGCGCAATTAGTAAGGATCACAGCCGGACATTATCACCTGCCGTTAGACGTCGAGAGAGTCCACGTGCCATCCAGACAGCACCCAGAAGACGAGCAGACCGCGTAAGTGTCAGCTTGCTGCCAACACCTGTACCTTGCAATGCAATGTGTTTCATTGTCAGCTGTAATTTGGGAAACCACCCAACGTTTTTAATCCCTACCTTTCTTATGAACCACTTTAAGTAAATGGCTATTACGTTTTACAATAAAATATTAATTTTTATTTTGCTTTACCTGTAAGCAATGGTCGAAGTATCACTGGTCGTTTCTAATTTAAACACATTTACAAATAACCATTCAAAAATTACGTCACCCTATTTTGACTTTTTCCACCCCTCCCCTTCTTCGTTACAGATCATCACACAAAGCTTGTACCCCTTAGGCCTTAGGGTGACATCACAAATGCGAAATGCCCCTCCCCCCTTTTAAGTCAAAATTATTTCTTTTTTGATTTCCTTTGATAAACGCCTGAAACAAAACACACAACATAATATTTTAATAGACTTCACAGTCCAAAGTGCTCTCAAAACAGGGGAAATAGGGTGATTTTTCACGAAAATAAGGTAATAAATTTTTTTAAATCAAATTAATGAGTAGATACCATATTGACTTCAATATGAAACGCTTTAGACTCCAGGTGACTAGAGCATTTTTGCACAGGCCTTTTAAAATTAAAGGTCAAAGCATCGACAACTGTAATTTGGTGATTGTGAATTCTCTTTTGTTAAAGCTCTTTCGGCTTTAACGAACACACTCTCATCACGTATTTCGTGCTTTCGCACTCGATTTTGTCGAAAACGCGAACTTTTCTACATTACGTTCAACTCTACTATATCAAATGTATATTATATTTATTTCTGTACCTCGGTCTGGGGCTGCTTATTCAGATATTACAAAATGAAGTACAAATTTTATTTTTAATGATCACTTTAATATTTGTTCCTTATTTTTCACTAATTTCAATTCTCAGCTACCCTGACAAATGTAGCATTTCAATAAATTTATTTTATTACAATTCATAATATGCATTTGTATTAAAACAAAAATATTTTCATTGTTTTCTTTTTATAATTAAGAAAAAGTGCGCATCCTATAAAAAATTGTTCTTAAAAATTTGATTGCAACTTGTGTCCTTTTTCCATAAATTTAATTGGTTTATTTTCAATGTTTTTTTGCGATTTAAACTAAAAATACGCATCCTAGCGTAAGGTGGTTCTAAGCACATTTTTTAGATGTAATTTAGGCGAAAATTTTTGTTAAATAATATGTATTTTTTATTTGAACAACTTTTGTCTTTTCATTTTTTTCATCTCTTGGGTCATTTTGACCAAAAATTTAATTGTTTTATTTTTAATCATATTTTTTATGATGAAAAGAAAATCTACTCGTCCTATCTAAAAATTATTAATGACAAATTTGTAGTTTCTTTTTGGGTGAAGAACTTTTGTCTATTAATTTTTGTTCGTACCTTACTGTGTCGTTTTTCAAAAAATTTCATTTTTAATGTTATTTTTTACGTTTAGAAGAAAAACTACGCGTCCTATCCAAAAAATATTAATGACAAATTTGAATGAGTTTTCACTCTTTTTTGGAAGAGAGATGTTGTTTACGATTAGAACAAAAACCACGCATCCTATCGAAAAATGATCGATGACAAATTTGTTGCTCTTTTTTGGTTGAACAACTTTTATGTCATTACTTTTTTTGTAGCTTGTATCGCTTGTGCAAAAATTTAATTTTTCAAAATATAATGTTGTTTTTGACGAGTAAAACAAAAACTACTTTTCTTATAAAAAAGTGATTGATAACAAATCTGTAGATCTTTTTTAGTCGCACAATTGTTGTCGATTCATTTTCTTTCGTATCTTGCATAGTTTGACCGCAAAATGTAATTTTTATTTTTTTTGTGCGATCAAAATTAAAATTTTGGATTTTTCGAAAAAATTCGAAGAGTTGTTATAATAATCTTGCAGGGCTTTCGAAAAGCAACTTTTTTCTTTTCCTGACTTTTTTCATATCGTGCGTTGTTTGCCTTAAAATGTTAATTTCAGTTTGTGTATTTCGATTTTGAAAATGCTGTAACTCGGATAATTTTTTTAGCGTAAAAAGTCATTAGGATAAATTGTTCGAGTTTCTGAGTACTATGAATATCCCTACATAGAATTTTTGAATCTTTGGTCCCCAAAAATGTGTGCCGAACCACAATCCAATCCGACTAGTCCTTCAAAAGTTATCCGGCATACAGACGACGATGACAACAACGACGACCACAGACAGACAGAGACCGTCGTAAAACCGTTTTTTTTTATTTAGGGGGTCTCGAAAAGTGGAGATTTAAAGTAATCTGCGATATTCATCTTTCATATAAAAGCAATACCTTCTCATTATGATGAGAATGTAAAAAAGTTAAATTTTGTACCAAAGACATGGATCTTTAACTAATAAAATGAACTTTTAAAAAAGTTGTTCACCTTTCAACCAGGTAGTTGAATTTTCAATGAAGAAGATTAATTCTCTACAAAAAAATACGAATTTACAATAAAATACATACATTTTCAACCAAACTGTTAAAGTTTCAACTAAAAATGATCAATTTTCAACCAATAATGGAATCGTTAAATTTTCATTTGAAAAAATTAATTTTCATTTGAAAAAATTAATTTTCATCCGAAAAAACGAATTCTCAACAGAATAGTTAAATCTTCATCCAATAAAATGAATATTTAACAAAGTAATGAACAACTTCAAATCGTTTGTTTAAGTTTTGAACCAATAAAGATGAATTTTTCTTTAAAAATTTAGTAGTTGAATATTCAACTAAAAACTATTATTTTCAGTCAAAACTGGATTACTTAAATTCTCAACATACATACATACATTGATTAGCAGTTCGAACTCGACAGTACATTGCCTCACTACCCGATTCGGGTAGTGTTTCTAGGTGGATATTTACTACCAATGTGGGCCCACCACACCCACGACGGGCCAACAGCACGCAGGTATTCCTGAACGGTTACCCATCCAAGTACTAACCGCGCCCAACAATGCTTAACGTCAGTGATCTTACGAGAACTGGTGTTTCCAGCGTGGTATCGCTTAAATTCTCAACTAAAAAAAAAACACATTTTCAACAAAACAGTTAAACTTTCAACCAAATAATAGAATTTTTTACTAAAAGAAATGAATTCTCAACTATAAAAACGTAATAGTAGACTTTTCAATTAAAAAGAACGAACTTTCAGCGATAAATTGTTAGATTTACTTATTTAAGCGTAAAACGAGCGAAATGAGAGAAAGGAGAAGTTTCTTGAAAACAGAAGAAAAAGGAGGAATTTAAATAAAAAAGAAGGGTAGAGAGGGAAATAGAGGAAACAGTGTGATAGGATTTTGAATATGGCCAAGAATACCAAACGTAATTTTTCTAAAATATCAAGAAGTTTTAATCAACAATTTTTAGGAGATATGAAATATATTTAGAAATTCACCTAATTACATTTTTTGATTAGACCCTTTGAAAAGTTAGATCATTTTTCAAATTATGAATTTTTTATTCTAATGGCATTTTTCGATTGAACACTCTTTTTAATTACTGTAAAGACTTATCCAAATTTATGCAATCTTATTTCTCTTACTTTTTCTTATTTTGCTTGCGTGATCTTATTTTTCAAACAGACATCAAATTTGTGAAATGGAAAAACAATATTCAGTTTCAAATTTAAGTTACAATATTTATAAAGGATCAAAATTATTATTTTATAATTCCAATTTGAAGTTAGAGTTTTTGAATGTGCAATTCTAATAAAATTCAACTTTGGAGGCTTTGAAAATAAATTGTTCAGCTTCAGAAGCTTAAACTCGAAAATATTTGTTTTTAGGCTTCTTAATTTTTAAATGCTGAATCAGAAAAAAGTTGAAAATGTTCAAAATTGAAGAATTTTTCATTGTAAATCTTCAAAATTGAAAAATTTGAAATTGAAAACTTGACTTTGGATTTCCAAAATGATCAAATTCATCAAGATTTAAGAACTTTGATTTATTTATTATTTCGACATTTGAATAGAATTTCACGAAAACTAATGCAATCCACACATTTTTGTTGTTCTTGAAGTTTTGTTAACGTTTCCGCTACATGTTCTAAAACTGAAAACTAAAACTAAAAATGTTATGTTTGGAAAAGATACTGGTATTTTTTTTTAATTTGTCAATGTATATTTTTTGCGAACTCTTTTTCCATAAATGGGTTAAAACTATTAAAAAGGGTATAGGTGACCAAGAGACACAATCCTTCGGAACGAAAACGAAATATAGGGCTTAAGGTGAAACGGTAACTTCCGGTTTCCCCTTAATGTCTCCGTTTCATATTTTCAAAAAAGAATTTTTTTAGTTTACTCTCTTCACTCTTTTTCTCTCTCTCTTTTTTAGTTGGTGTATATTGCCTCTAATGAGCCGAAAATATTGATGTTTGGAAATATATTTTTCTCTGATACTCCACGTCCACAGCATCAAAAAGTGGATCTTTTGTTTCATTTTTTGAACAAATAACGTTAGTTATTGAATTTAAATATTTTTTTTACACAGCACAGCTAAATATTTAAATGATTTGTTTTAATTATTTCTGCCCTTTCCAGTTAGTTGCTTTCATTAAATTTTGTACCACCTTCAAATTAAAAAATCTGAACAATTTATTTATGACCTATTTATATGATTTTTTTGTACCTATTGTATTGTAAGGTAATTCAACCAATCTATTCCTCATAGAGGGAGGTTTTTAATGATTAAAATTGTTAAAATCTATCATTTTGACATATTTTGATATAATTCCACTCCAGGTACTCAAAAATGAAATTTAGAAAAAAATATCTGTGTATGCGTGTAACTTTTTTTTTGTTAACATATCTCGAAAAGTAACAGAGCTATGGTCACGAAATTTAGAGGAACTGTAGCTCTTATTGCTGTCCTGGTCTGATAAGATTTTGAGATAGATTGGCCAATTAGAGTGCTTTTCTTTGTCGTTCAGATATAAAAAAAAAATTTCCTTGTTTCTATGGGAATAACTTTTTTGATATTCGGAATACAACACTGTGTGTGATGTATTGTTTCGCGTTTTCGAGACGCATCGATCGATCCACTATGGAACTTTTTATGACCCACTGTTACGGATTTATGAAGTTAGAAAAAAAGGTTTATTCTGTTTATATGAAAAAAACTTCATTGATATTAGGAATACTACAGTATTGTATTTGATATATTTCTTTGCGTCTTCGAGACGCGTCAAATAAACTATTGACGATTCTTCCATGACCTCTTATGACTTAGCAATATCTATTTGTAAATTTGAAAAATATATTGTTTATCTTGTTTACATGAGGAAATTTTTCAAATATTGGGAATAAAATAGTACTGCATATTAAGTATTTATTTACGTATTGAGACGAATTGATTGCCCCATTAAAGAACCTTTCATGACCTACCACGACCTGCCAATATCGTTTTTAATTTTTAAACGAAATTATTTACCATGTGTAAGCCATAGAAACACGAGAGCTTGCATGAAAGAATGCATGGACGTGAAGGAAGCTAAAGTAGTATGCCAGGACAGAAAAGTGTGGCGACAAATAGTTTGTAAACAGAGTGACAATAGAGTGAATGACGCTTGAAACAAAGACCTTGGATACTAATGGGCCCAAGTGGGGAACCACACATAACAATTTTGTGAGACTCTTCACTTGGGGTGATCGCTAGAGGGATTGATCAGCAACCTGGGTCGGAGCATTGTTGCGGAATGAACGTGTCATTTAAATAAATAACACGAGAATTCCAGATCAATCTGAAATATCTATACCTCACACCTATATACCTATCTACCTTATACCTATATACCCACCTTCACACTACTATTTTCCAACCGAGCAAGTCACGCCTACCCCGAAAGGGAAATGGCTCAATGGTATAATAATAATAACAATAATATGAAAAAAAATTGTGTGATGTCAATGTGCTTGAAGTTCTGAACGTTCAAATGAACGAAATTTTTCACTGACGACATTGTAAACCAGAAAAAGTGCTCAAATGTTTGTTCATTTATATTAGAAATAATTTATTATTGAAACAGAATTATAATGCATATTTTAAATTGCAGTTGGAACAATATTTATTGGTAAAATAGAAATGGAAAAAAATATTTCGTTCATTTGAACGTTCGGAACTTCAGGTAAATTCATGTCATTTGTGTTATATTAGTATTCGCTTATTAGTATCATTTCGAGAGTGATGCCAGGTTAAAAGCTGAAAGATACACTCCATCTAGTACGAGGTTCACCATCCGAGTATGACCGCGCCAAGCGCTGCTTAACTACTGTGATAGAACGAGAAGTCCTTAACAATTCCATTTGTCCAACCAGACAAACAAAATATTACTTGCCTAAAGTTTGCCTATTTTTTAACAAATAGGTAGAGTTTGGCTATTTTT
>CAKNYM010049554.1:2210-22338 GCA_932195095.1 Andricus curvator
AAAATTGTGACGCTACCGTGGACGTGCGGTCTAACGGACCGCATGAGCACAACTAAAGCTTCTAATAACGGCAGTCTAGAGGAAGGTCCGGACGGAGGACCCACATATCAGAAGCATGGTGCGGTCTGTGAGACCGCACGGCCATTAAATGTTAAAACCTTATTCACAATTTTTCTTTTTGCAGATAACCCATAAATTCGAAAACTATGGCGGCGGTTTAAGGAAAATTACCTTTTGGCATCAAGGAAAAGATAGACAGTTTTGGGCCGGACATTATGGCAGCAAAATGGCAGGTGCCTGTGTCAAAGTAGAAATACCATTCCAGAAAAAAGAATCAATTCAGAAATAGTTTCTCGTTGGCAGGGATATAAAGTGATGTATATTTTATATTTATTGATACGAGCACGAAGTGTATATTGCAATTATTGTACATATAATGCAGATTTTTCTTCACTGCTATGTGATTCCAGGGCCTTTTTCTCAGTACAATTTTTTTGTGTAAAATTTGAATAACCACAAAAAAAATAAATCCTTGTTTAAAAAAAAATAGATAATGTTCCACAAGTCCCATGAAGTTTAACACGTATTTCCCATAAAAAGAAAATATTTTTTTTGTAAATTTTATTCAGAATCGTCAATATTGGGTGAATCGAGTTGAAACTCAACATTTCTCGTCACAATTAACTATAGAATACAAGTGAATAATTACTTTTTAAATATTACCCCCATAAGTCTGTTTTATGGGGTCCCAAAGAAAACCCCATAATTTAAAAATTGGGTTTTGCGAGTTTTTGGCGCTAATTATGATTTCTTTCGGGTTTTTTGTATTGTTTTTAATACATACAATGCTACTTTCTACTAATAATTAGATGTTTATATAAATTTTTTAAACGACTTATTGTTTTTTGCAATTTTCTCTTAGAATAGAGTAAGAAAGTCGCAGTTTTTTTCGAATTTTTCAACTTATTTTCAACTTTTAAGTTAGATTGATGCAATAATCAATTATATCTAACAGAATTAATTGTTTAAACAATTTATCATTGTTTATAATAATATTCTCATAGAATAATGCTAGAAAGTTGCAGTTTTTTCCGAAATATCCAACTTTTTGTCCACTATTTACTTAAAGTATGAAAATAAATAATAAAATTTAACAAACGTAGTTGTTTAAACAAATTATTGTTATATATAATAATATTCTCTTTCAATAATGTTAGAAAGTCGCGGTTTTTTCTGAAATATTCAACTTTTTGTCCACTTTTGACTTATAGTGAAGTAATAATTAATTCAAGTTAACAAACATAATTGTTTAAACTATTTATAATTATTTTTAATAATATTCTCTTCGAATAATGTCAGAAAGTTGCAGTTTTTTCTAAAAATTTAAACTTTTTGTCCACTTTTCACTTAGAGAGTGATAATAATTAATTAAATTTAACAAAGGTAATTGTTTAAACAAATTATTATTATATATAATAATATTCTCTATGAATAATGTTACAAAGGTGCGGTTTTTTCTGAAATATTCAACTTTTTGTCCACTTTTGACTTAGAGTGAAGTAATAATTAATTCAAGTTAACAAAAATAATTGTTTAAACTATTTATAATTATTTTTAATAATATTCTCTTCGAATAATGTCAGAAAGTTGCAGTTTTTTCAGAAAATTTAAACTTTTTGTCCACTTTTCACTCAGAGAGTGATAATAATTAATCAAATTTAACAAACGTAATTGTTTAAACAAATTATTGTTATATATAATAATATTCTCTTTGAATAATGTTAGAAAGTCGCGGTTTTTTCTGAAATATTCAACTTTTTATTAACTTTTGACTTAGAGTGAGGTAATAATTAATTCAAGTTAACAAAAATAATTGTTTAAACTATTTATAATTATTTTTAATAAAATTCTCTTCGAATAATTTCAGAAGGTTCCAGTTTTTTCTGAAAATTTAAACTTTTTGTCCACTTTTCACTTAGAGAGTGATAATAATCAATCAAATTTAACAAACGTAATTGTTTAAACAAATTATTGTTATATATAATAATATTCTCTTTGAATAATGTTAGAAAGTTGTGGTTTTTTTCTGAAATGTTCAACTTTTTGTCCACTTTTCGCTTAGAATGTGATAATAATTAATCAAATTTGATAAAGGTAATTGTTTAAACAAATTATTATGATATAATAATAATATTATTTTTGAATAATGCTAGAAAGTTGCAGTTTTTTCTGAAAATTTTAATTTTTGGCCAATTTTCACTTAGAGTGTGATAATAATCAATCAAATTTAATAAACTTAATTGTTTAAACAAATTATTACTATATATAATAATATTGTCTTTGAATAATGCTAGAAAGTTGCAGTTTTTTCCGAAATATTCAACTTTTTGTCCGCGTTTCACTTAGAGTGTGATAATAATTAATCAAGTTTAACAAACGTAATTGTTTAAACAAATTATTATCATATAAAATAATATTCTCTTTGAATAATTTTAGAAAGTTGCGGTTTTTTATGAAATATTCAACTTTCTGTCCACTTTTCATTTAAAGTTTGATAATAATTAATCGAATTTAACAAACGTATTTGTTTAAACAAGTTATTTTCATATATAATAATATTATTTTTGAATAATGTAAGAATGTTGCAGTTTATTCTGAAATATTCAACTTTTTGTCCACTTTTGACTTAGAGCGAGGTAAAAATTAATGCAGTTTAAAAACATAATTTTTCAAACAAATTATTATTGTTTATAACTATCTTATCCTATAGTAAAAATTAAATTTTTTGTCTTGATTGAAAAATAGATTTCAGTAAAAAATTATGTGGTTGAAAAATTCATTCTTTCGTTGAAAATTCATTTTTTAACTGAAAATTCAACTATTCCAGTTGAATATTCCATCATTTTAACTAAAAGTTCATCTCTTTGATTGAAAATCAATTTTTTTTATTGAAAATTAATGTCTTCAACTGAAAATTTAATTATTCAATTTTTGGTTGGAAATTCATCTTTTTTAGTTGAAAATTCATGTTTTTTGTTGAAAAATCGTCTTTTTTGACAAACAATTAGTCTTTTTGGTTCAAAATTAAACTATCCCATTTGAAGATTTAATATTTTATTTGAAAATTCAATTCCTTGGTTGAAAGTTAAACTTTGTTGTTAAAAATTCATTTTTTTGGTTGAAGCTTAACCAATGTTAACCAGTATTGTTTTGAAAATTCTTTTTTTTGTTCAAAATTAATTTTTTTAACTGAAAAATTGAAATATTGTATTTTTGGTTGAAAATTAATTTTTTTTTTTAATTAAAAATCGAACATTTTGGTTGAATGTTTTTTCTGGTTTGTTCTAAAAATCTGTCTTTGTGAAAAGTTCTTCTTTTTGGTCGAATTCGACTATGTTTAATTGAAAATCAACATCTTTTTTGGTTAAAATATCTACTATTACATTTTCCCTTAAGAATTAATCTTTTTTTGTTGCTATAAAACTCACCCATGTAGTTGAAAGTTAAATTATTTTGTTAAAAATTAATTTTTTTTAAGATTCATCATTTTAATTGAAAATTCATCTCTTTGTTTCAAAATTCTTTTTTTTTTGTTTTTTTTAAATTAATTTTGTCAAATGGAAAATTCAGTGAGGCAATAATTAATTCAAGCCAAAAAACATAATTGTTTAAACTATTTATTATTATTTTTAATAATATTTCCTCTGAATAATGTTAGAAAGTTGCGGGTTTTTCTGGATTTCTAAACTTTTTATCCACTTTTTACTTAGTGAGATAATAATTTATGCAAATTAACAATTATGATTGTTTAAAGAATTTATTATTGTTGATAACTATCTTCTCTTAGAGTAACGCTAGAAATTTGTCCATATAGAAAATTTAAAGAATATTTCAAACATATGTTTTAATTCAGAAAAATATATCCACACCACAGAAAGAAATTGTTTAAAAAATGATTTTCACTATTGTTTATTTATTATTTTTTGTAACTTAAAAAGCCAAAGCAAAATTAAAAATTACAGAAAAAACCTTAACTTTCTACCAATTATCTAAGAGAAGATAGTTATAAACAATAATAATTATTTCAGACATTTATTTTTTGTTGAATTGCATTAATTTTTACCTTGCTCTAACTGAAAAGGGGACAAAAAATTGAATGTTTCAGAAAAAATCGCAACTTTCTAACTATTTCAACCAAAAAAGATTTTGATTTTGAATGAAAAACAGTTAAATTCAACAAAAAAGAAGAATTTTCAACAAAATACATTAATTTTTGACCAAAAATTGAATAGTGAAATTTTCAGTTGAAAAAGTTAATTTTCAACAACAAAACAACGAATATTTGACGATTCTGAATAAAATTTACAAAATTTTTTGTTTTCATATGGGAAATACGTGTTAACATGGGGCTTGCGGAACCTTTAATTATCATTCTTTTTCAAAAAAAAAAAAAAAAACGTATTTATTTTGTTGTGGATTCTAACAAATTTGGGGTCGGATTTTGGATTTCTATTCCCACTCTTTTTAATTTTCTTTAAAATAGCATTTAATATTAAAATTCCATTAAGTAAAAAAATTTAAATAACTGACTGGAAAAAATGAAAAATTGACTGAGAGAAAACTGGGAATAAATTTTTATATCTAATAATGAAAACTATATATATTTGTAAAGTTACTAAAAATATATTCCTATTTTTAAAAATTTTTTATTTAATTATATTTTATATTATATTCACTTTATCATTAAAAAAAATAAAACTAAGATATATCTTATTAGATGGTACTATTTGTTTTTATATTATCTTATTGTTGTAATAAAAACGCATTTTATTTTGTAAGAACTTGTTTTAATTTTTTCCTCCGTCATAAATATTTAACGCAAAATTTTAATATTATAATCAGCATATATATGTGACTGGTTATAAAAATAATTATTATATTTTACCAGTTTTTAAAAGTAAAGAGTTTTCAAATATAGTTTTTCTGAAAGAATGATTTTTGATAGAGATATTAAAAAATTAGAGAAAAAATATTTTTTCAAACAAAATAAAATTTTGCATGACTATTTTCTAAATTTATTTGTATTCAATTTTTTATAAATGTAATTTTCCTAAGATTCTTGAAAATTCAAAAACATTTTTGAAGATTTCAGACATGTCAAGAAAAAATTTGAACCAAAAAGTTCATTTTCAACCAAAGAAGATGAATTCTCAACGAAAAATGTAACATATGATTGATATTTCGACCAAAAAAGATTTTAATTTAAAGTAAAAAACTTTAATTCAACGAAAAAAAGACGAATTTTCAACAAAATAGTTGAATCCTCAACCAAAAAAGATTAATTTTACCAGTTGCATTTAAAAAAAAAAAATTTTTTTTTCCAAAATAGACGAATTTTCGATAAAACAGTTCAATTTTTTAACCAAAGAATATAAATTTTCAACGAAATAGATGAATTTTCCATTAAAAAGATGAATTTTCAAGAAAATACATAAATTAAAAAAAAATAGTTTTATACCCACCAAAAAAGATTTTTTAGCCAAGAAATAAAAAATAATCTCACCTAAATTATAATTTGAGTGGAAAAATAATTTTTAATACAAAGTCAAAATTTTGAATAACTATTCCTTTTTTAAGTTTATCTGTTCATTTGTTTGTAAGATTATATAAATATAATTTTCTGAACATTCTTGAGAAAATTCAAAAAGATTTTGGAAGATTTCAGATATTCCGAAGAAATATAATTTTTGTATTTTACAGGATTTTACCAAATTTGGAAGAAATTAAAAAATATTTGATCAAATTTCGGAAATCTTTCAAAGTTTAAAAATACTTTTAATTTTGTCAAAACTTCTTAAATTCCTAAATATCTTTTGAACTGACGTGAATTATTCCTAAAATTTTTAAAAAATTTTCGAAAATTTAAATATATTTCAATATTTTTAAAATTTCTTTAAAAATTAATTTTTCAAAATAAAAGGTAATTCAAATTTGTTCCAGAAATCTTAAGAAAACTTTTTTATTTTCTAAATGCCTTTCAAACTTCTTTGAAGACTTCGGAAAATTTTTTTGAAATCTTTAAAGATTTACTTTTTGTTTGAAGTTTTTAAAATCTTTTCAAATTTAAAATATTTTTGAATTTTTTAAAAACTTCTAAATATCTTTTAAAATGATTGGAATTTTTCCTACAATTTTTTCTAAATTCTGCAAAATTAAAAAAATTGTCTTATATTCTTTCAGATATTTTGTTCACAATATTGAGAATCTTTTGGAATGTTTTGAAATATTTTTTAATATACTCTTAACAAAATTGTTGTAAAATTAAAATAATTTAAAAATTTCCAAAAATCTGAAGAAAAGTTTTGTATTCTCTCGAAACCTTTTAAAATGATTCTAAGTTTTTGATTCGAAATCTGCAAAAATCTATGAAAAATTTTAAAAATTGCCGTAGAATCTTCCAGATTCTTTTTCGAAAATTTTGGAAACCTGAAAGTGTTTCAAAATCTTTTAAAATATTCACTCAAAATTAATTTTTTTTCAATAAAAAAAATCGATTCAAGTTTTCCCAGGCATCTTACAAACAAAATTGTGTTGAAACTTTTCAAAATCCTTGAAAAGCTTTACAATTGTTTGGTTGAAACCTTTCAAATTCCTTAAAGAGCTTCACAATTTTATTTCGAAAACTTCAAAAATATTTATTTTGTTACAATATTTAAAAATATTTTGAAATTGAAAATTATTTTTGACTCTGTTTTGACAATTTTGGAAAGCTTTCAAAATGTTTTAAAATATTTTCTTTAAATTAATTTTTTCAAAATGAAATATTCTAAATTTTCCAAAATTTTGGAAATCTTTCGAAATGCTTAATTTTATCTTTGTGTCTTTTAAAAACTTTCAACCAAATAGTTCAATTTTCAACTACAAAGGGTAAATTTTCAACTAAACAAAAAAATTTTCAACCAAAAAGATGGATTTTCAAACAAATAAATCTCTACCAAAAATACGAATTTTCAACTAAAAAAATTAATTTTCAACCAAACAAAAAACGAATTTTCAACTAAATAGTTAAATTACAACAAAAAATGGTATAGTTACGTTTTCAATTTTAAAAATTAATTTAAAAAAAACATTCACTCAACATAATAGTTCAATTTTCATAGAAAAAAATGAATATTCAACTAAAAAAGATAAATTTGTAATATTGAATAGGTTAATATTCACTTTAAAAATTAATTTTCAGCAAAAAGAAAACGAATTTTCAACAAAATCGATAATTTTCCAACCAGTTTCAAGCAAGGCGAATAATATTCTGCAAAAAAGACGAATTTTCAACAAAATACATGAATTCTCAAATATGTAGTTGATTTTTCAACTAAAAAGGGTAAATTTTGAACCAAAAAAGTTTCAACAAAATAGTTTAATTTTTATCCAAAGCAAATGCATTTTCAAACAAAAAGAACAATTTTCCACTAAAGAGACGAATTTTCAACTAAAAAAATACAATTTTTAACCAAAATAAAAACGATATTTCATCAAAATAGTGAATTTTTCAAACAAAGAAATGAATTTTCAAACAAGAAGAATAGTTTTCTACCAAAAAAGTTGAAAAGATTAAATTTCAACCACATAGTTGTATTTATTTAACTAAAAAAGATTAATTTTCAAGCCAAAGGAAAACTAATTTTTAAAAAATAGTTGATTTTTCAACAAAAGAAATGATTTTTTAATCAAAAACCAACGAGATTAATTTTCAATCAAAAGAGACAAATTTTCTATAAAATACATGAATTCTCAACCAAATGGTTGATATTTCAAAAAAAAGCACAAATTGTCAAAAAAAAATGGAATAGTTAAATCTTCAGTTTATTAATTTTTAACATAAAAAAAAAGAATTTTCACAAAAATATTTAAATTATCAACCAAAAAGATGAATTCGCAACGAAAAATGTATTAGTTGATACGTTATTGATACTTTTAACCAAAAACGATTTTAAATTAAAACCAGTTTAAATCAACTAAAAAGCACAATATTTTCAAGAAATTATTCAATTTTTTAAATAAAAAAGATTAATTCTAACTAAAAATAAAATAGTCAATTTTTCAACAAAATTCCACATCTTCTAACTTAATTCTTACCTGATCAACATCAATTAACATGAGCTAAAAAATGTAAATTTCGACAAAAAAAAATGGTCAGCAAAATAGTTAAATTTTCAACCAAAGAGACGAATCTTCGACCAATAAAATAAATTTTTAACAAAGTATTTCAATTTTTAAACGAGAAGTTGTATTTGTAACTAAAGAAATTTTTGAATTTTTATTGATTTGCGGTTTTTTATGAAATATTCAACTTTCTATCCACTTTTCACTCAGAGTATGATAATAATTAATCAAATTTAACAAACGTTATTTTTAAACAAATTATTATATATAATAATATTCTCTTCGAATAATTTTAGAATGTTGCGGTTTTTTTCTGAAATATTCAACTTTTTGTCCACTTTTGATTCAGAGCGAGGTCAAAATTATTGCAGTTTAAAAACAGAATTGTTTAAACAAATTATTACTGTTTATAACTATTTTAACCTATAGTAACTATTAAATTGTTCGTCTTGATTGAAAAATCGATTTCAGTAAAAAATTGTTTGGTTGAAAAATTCATTCTTTTGTTGAAAATTAATTTTTAAACTAAAAATTCAACTATTCCAGATGAATATTCCATCATTTTAGTTAAAAGTTCATCTCTTGGATTGAAAATCAATTTTTTTAACTGAAAATTAATTTTTTTATCTGAAAATTTAATTATTCAATTTTTGGTTGGAAATTCAACTTTTTTAGTTGAAAATTTATGTATTTTGTTAAAAAATCGTCTTCTTGGCAAAAAATTAATCCTTTCATTTGAAAATTCAACTATCCCATTGGAAGATTTATTATTTTATTTGAAAATTCAATTACTTGGTTGAACGTTAAACTTTTTTGTTAAAAATTCATTTTTCTGGTTAAAGATTAATCATTTTAATTAAAAATACACCTCTTTGGTTATAAATGTAACTATTGTTTTGAAAATTCTTTTTTTTTTTGTTAAAAATTAATTTTTTTTTAACTGAAAAATTTAAATATTCTATTTTTGGTTGAAAATTAATCTTTTTTTATTAAAAATCCAACATTTTGATTGAATTTTTTTTCTGTTTTGTTTAACAAATCTATCTTAGTGAAAATTTCTTCTTTTTGGTCGATTTTAATTGAAAATGCATCTCTTTGTTTCAACATTCTTTTTTTGTTTTGTTAAAAATTAATTTTTTTAACTGAAAAATTCAGCTTGGTTGCCATTTTTTTCTGTCTTGATGAAAAATCTACCTTATGTTAGATAAAAAGTCTTCTTTTTTTTATGTCAACAATTTTGTAATGGTACTTTTAGTTTTGAGTCGAGAAATTGTATTAATTTATGTCAATATGGTTCATATATATTACTGCAATAACTATAAGTTATTGCATTAGGTTATATAATATAATAGTATATACATATATTTTATGCAATTTTTAGGTCCAAAAATGTATATCCTGTTGATATTTTTTTTATTTTTCACTTCAGGGAAGAATATTAGATATTTTATTATTTATCTTTTATATTATTTGACTTCTAGATTTTTTAAAATATTTTTTGCGGGGTAAGGGTCTGATTGAAAAAAATATATTTGACACTATTTGACCCAGAGTTGATTATAGCGGAACTGATAGCTTCTAATCAAGTAAGACCGTGATATATCCTGTTATCGCAGAAAATCACGGATCAAGAGGAGAAAACCCCGAGAAAAAATGATAATAAAAATTCGAAAAAGAACTTTTTAACTTCAATTTTAATACACATTATACACACCGTGAGTCAAAAAAAGATTTTTTTCAAATTTAAAAAATTTGAACTTCAGGGCAGTTCATTTACGATTTTTAGACAAACTTTGATATTTTAATCGGATATTAAGTAGATTACATTTTCCATAGTAATAATAATAAAATACGGTATTATCATGGATCTTATAGTTATTGCAGTAACATATATGATCCATATTAGCGTAAATTATTATAATTTCTCGACTTGAAAATAAAAATGAATTTGAAGCATTTAAAATAAGCGCGCGTAGTACGGCCAATAGCGTGGCTTTCACCTTCCAACGCAACGCTTGCGCAGTTGAAAAAGTCGCGGTCTATTAGCATCACACTTAAACAAGCAAACATTATATTCACTTTATCATAAAAAAAATGTTCGCGGAACTTTGACTAAAACAATTAGCGCTACCTAGCAACTGGTTTACGCAACAACGTGAGAAAGTATCGTTTTAGTTCCGCCTAACGCCGCGCCGCGCCGCTACAGTCTAGAGAAATGAACACAGTACGATTTGCTGATCATAGATTTTGTTTCTGTGGCTCACTGGCTTGGGCGCAGTGCTCGCAACGCGGGCACCTTGCACTACTGCGCATGCGATGCATAAGGCGCTTCATTGGCTGCCGCTCGCGCGCTTATTTAAAACGTTAAAAAATACAATTTTTTTTATTTATCATTTATAATAAAAAATAATTATATTTTAACATGTTCAAGTGGTACGTGGATGGTTTTTAATATATTCTGAGCATTAGGTTAAAAAATAAAATATGACTTCAGTAAATAAACATGATATTTTCTTAGAATATATTAAAAACCATCCATGTACCACTTGAACATGATAAAATATAATTATTTTCAATGAATAACAATATATAAAGAATTGTATTTTTTAACATTTCAAATAAGCGCGCGAACGGCAGCCAATGAAGCGCCTTATGCATAGCATGCGCAGTAGAGCAAGGTGCCCGCGTTGGGAGCACTGCTTGGGCGCGGTGACGGATGGCGGTTGGTGTGTCGGCGTCTGTTCCATAAATCGGAAGATTGTGATTAGCGATTGTTGACTAACTCAAAAAGCCAAAAACAAAGAAAAAGAGAAGAAGAATCATCCAGGCGGAAGCGGCTCGCAACTTGCAAAGCTGTGGTAGGAATAAAGCTAAAAATGAAACTTTTTTGTAACTTTGGGCCTCACGAGTCTGTGCATGAATTTCGAGCAACGAACGGCCAACAAAATTAAGGTATGTGAAACAGAATTGGGTAAAATGCAGAATATTATCGAAATCCGCGAGGATTTTCAGATTCCTTGAGGAAATCCGTGAATTACTCAATTGATAATGATTTCCTTGAGTAATTTAAAAATCCCCGAGGATTTCCACGAGTAAATCTTTGAAAATAACAAGGATTTCTTCAATAGGGACGGCTTCTCCATAGTTTGTAAAACAGTATGTTCCTCTAGCCTAAAAGAATCAGAATCCGTAATTCTATAGTTTTATTTTAAAGCTACATAATCACGGCTTCAAATTCTCTTTTACGTTACAGGAACGCGGAAAAGCTATGGCAAAAACTAACGCAAGCGTCGGCGGCTTTCCGTTCGGTGTTAAGCGTCTATTCTTGCTTTCTCTCAGTTTTTCAATATTTTATTTTTATCCAATCTGCTGGTATTGTATAATTAATCAATCTTCTCCTGTATAACAGCTGGTTTTTCACGAAACATATCAAAAATAATTTTATTTCAAGAGTTTACTTTTTAACCGAAGTTTTTTGTAATATTCTGTACAGTTTGTAGGTTATGGTTAAAACACGTGTTCTTAATATTATGATAAAAGCTATTTTTCACCTTTCAAGTCAATTTTTATTATGCGGAGCAATATTTATCAATTATACCATTGATATTTTTTGAATAAAATATTGAAAAGTCGAGAGGAAGAGCGAATAAAAGCTTCAGCTCCAAAATTGAAAGCCGTTGGTTCAACAGGAACCTAATATTTTTTGAGATGAATTTTTTTCCTAATTATCATTATTCATAATTCTTATAATACCTCATTTTTATTTTTTCCGAAGAAGTATGTGACATAATTTTTATTCTTCTGAATAAGCGTATAACCTAAAATTCCTTTAAACGATATGCCATCTGTCATAATCCCTATATCATCAAAGCTGCATGTAAAATAAATTTCATGCTTCCTAAAATGGCATCTGGCATTCTGATTTCACGGCATTGTTCAGAATGCCGGATTAAATTTTTGAATGAATTAAATTTATTTTACATGCAGTTTCGGTGAAATGGGGATTATGTCATGTGGCATTTTGTTTAAATGAATTTTTGGTGATATGCTTATTCGAAAGAATAAAAATTAGGTAAATGGGCAATTGGCATACATAAAAATGATAGGCAAGGCCCATTGGACTTTCGATTTTTAAAAATTCATTTTAGAAAAAAATGCATGGCATAAAAAACGTTAAAATTTGTACAATTTATGAGATCATTTATAACTTGTCTTTTTTTGGTTATTTTCTATATTGTTTTTATTATTGATCTTAGACCATATGGAATTTTTTAACTTGAATTTCCGATGATTTCAATCAGTAGTTTGTTGTTTCTAAATTCAAACTGTATGCTTCTTCTCATTTATGTATGAATGCATAAGGCATTTATCGTTGTTTCTTCCATTATCTCAGTAAAACTTTACATGGTTTTCAATTGAGAAAGAGGAATATTATCTTATTCGCTCGAATCCTGTGAAGAAGTTATCTCCAAATGGAGGCTTCTTTAATGACTAATAACTTTCTGGGACTTCGACGTCTATTCTGGAATCTGTAACTAAGATCGGTTTCATCACTTGTCACTGAAAATGATACCAGAGGGTTGGAATATAAATTAAAAACAAGTTATATTCAAAAAAAAAAATTTATTAACTAATGAAGTCATGATTCAATGATAATTTTCTTCCATGTATACACAAAACGTTGCGTATATGCTTGGGATGGGTATTTTGTCTATATGAAAACGACGTATATTAGATGAAAGAGTCCACCGTTGCCACCCACCTCACGGTCGTGAGACTCGTATTCATAATGCTCGACCTTGCCCGAGTTCACTAGCTTAATTTTCCCCCGAAAATTTAGTTTTGATTTTATAACTACTTGAAGTAAATCTAACAGCAGTTATCAGGCACCTGGTTCGAACGAACTTGCACGTCATTGACGAGGTGCAGAATTTATATTGAGGTTTCTTCTATATGAATAGCAATTCTATCAAAAAGTAGGTCGATTGAGATCACTTAATATATGTCATGCACATTTCATTTTTCCTTCCTTCCTCTAAGAAGAATGCTTCTTATTATCTAGTACGAAAATAATCTTATTGAAATGTTTTTTCTTCTTCATATAATTCTAGCGATTTTTCATTCTGACAATCATGAGCTGGTTAGATACAGATATATTTAATTAATGAAAATGGTGATTAGACGTTTCCAATGATAATAAATGTAGAGACGCTCTCATCGCTGGCGTCTGCAGGCATAATAAAATTTGAAGTAGAACATCTGCGTAGTTTGAATAGCAACTACAAAATCTCTGAAACTGTTTGAATTTACTATGAACAGAGTACCAGAATTATTGCATATTTTCAAGGGATTCGAGGATTTTTTGTAAAGTTAGTATCGATTTTATAACAACTTGGAGTAAATCTAAAAGCAGTTTCTCAGGCCTGTGATTTGAACAAACTTGCCCGTAACATTGACGAGGTGAAGAATTTACATTGAGGTTTCTTCTATATGAATAGCAATTCTACTAAAAAGTGGGTCCATTGATTGAGATCACTTAATGCATATTATGCACATTTCATTTTTCCTTTCTTCTAAGAAGAATGCTTCTTATTATCTAGTACGAAAATAATCTTATTGAAATAATTTTTTGGATTAATGCTTTTTATTTTATTAATAAAACGAATCAAACGTCGTAAGCGAAGGAAATTTTCTTTTGATTAGTGGTGTGGAACACCTACGTGTACGCCTAAACATTTTCGGAAACTTACCAGGCTGTGATGATTGGGGCCCCCAGGACCTCCAGTCATCCCAAGTTCGGTTTAGTTACCAAGATTAAGTAATATTTTCAAAATGTGAGGTCACGCGCGTTATTAAATCAAGTAATCTTGTGACTCCACTCCATGACACAAACCAGCCCGTTATTGTACCTTCGAATAGGTTTCTTCTATGTGAATAGCAATTCTACAATAAAAGATTGTCGATTTCCCGGTTTGATCGGGTCACCATATTCCTATACCATGATTAGACATGTTACTGGCACTTTGTTGTCATCGAGTACGAAAATAATCTTATTTTTGCCGAGGAATTTTTGTCAATGATGGTCGCGACAATTTATCAAAATTGTACCCAATATAATTTGACCAATTTTTGTAATATAAAATAAAATTAACATGTTTCATTTTTTTTAAAACTTGTTTGGAAGTTTATTCCTTAATATGAAATAACATTAACAAGTTTATTCAAAACAAATGAATTAATATATTTAACAACTAATCCAGTTGTCTTCTAGAGTCATTTTAACGTTCGAAAAATACAAATGTAAAAATGCCTTCACATGATTAACATGTAGTTCGTTTCGTTCTATACCACCTTTCACTGCTTTAAAAACATCCAGTTCCGTTCCTGTTCCTTTGGAGTAAGTAGCAGTTGGTTTCGAACCAGTGTGGTTGCTAAACCACTGAGAGGGATACTGTGATGGGGCGGTGACGGAAGAAACCCGAATTTGGCAGGGTACTTGGTCAGAGGAGCGAAAGAATTTCGAAGAATTTCGTAAGAATGCTTACTCCTACAGATAAACATTTTCATAACACTACAAATTAAAAGTGAATAGCAATTACACAGTCTTTGACTAATTTTTTAATTCACTATTAAAAATTTGTATTCCTACAGAAGAACCTTTTCATAACGCTACAAATTAAAAGTGAATAGCAATTACAATGTCTCTGACTTCTGTTTGATTTTACTATAAATGGAGAATCTTAAGTTCGCCCTGCAGCGGAGAGCTGAGAAAAATTGATTTCTTCATTTTCACATGTATTTCAGGATACTTATTTGAAAAATTTTTACACAATGAGATTCCCGGACAAAATGTAAAAACGAAAGATGATTTGTACTAGACTTTTATGGTGACAATGACTACTCACAGAGGCCGTTAACCATATGTGCCGCGCAAGCATTTTCTACAAAAGCAATCACACGTACTATATCTTTGAATAAATTAACGATTTAGATCATGTAATGGCGATGAAAGGAATAATTTATTCAACTGAAACTATCACAGGTAGTGGATTGTTTCTTTTTTAAACAGTGAATGAGACCATGATTGCCTTTTTTTAATTAAACTATTGAACATTTATTCAAGTGGATGAAAAAAGTTAAAAAAAAAAAAAGAAAAATTGAGAAGATATTTAATTGTTACATTTAAGCCCACAATCTCACCATTTTTAATCTGATTTTTACCTCTTTTTACTATCTTAAGAACTTGGGAACCTAGTGAATGAGTAGCAACAAGTGTTCAATATTTTTAAGTTCGTTACGAATACATATTTTATTTTAGTTCACATTTTGCAAAATTTTGAAGCAATTCTCTAAAACTCCACCGAAAAAAATTACAAAACCATCGATTTTAATAAGAATGCTACGTAATTTTGAAATCGTTTTGAGATTGAAATTGTATTCAGTTTGTTACGAATATCTCTTTTATTTCACATCTTGTGAAATCTTGAGCAACAAGCTTAAATTCAAACGAAAGCCTCAAACCTGACTGATAAACTTCTAGTAAGATCAATGATATTGCCATGTCACACAATAAACGGAAAACACTTGAAATGTCACATTGACCTAGTATAAAGTATTCCGTAAGAATGGAAGAAGTCAAGAAATAAAACATTTTAATATTGTAAAATGAGACATTCAAAGCACAGAGTAATTCACATTCTCCATGGCTTTCCTTAAGATGAATGTTTGAGGAGAAGGCTATTCCTAGAACAATGTTGTAAGTTGGATTGCCACTCTCCTTAAGTCTGATGTTCTAAATAACACTTGGTAACCCTTTTTTATTGAACTACAATGAACTAGATCAGAAATTCCATGGGACATTTTCGTGTAGCTGAATAAATCAGGTACTTCGTACATTAGCATCATGACTAGTTTACCATGCACAATACCACTGTTCGAATCACACAGAGCGATCTGTTGTAATTCAGAGATAAGGGTACTGGAACATATTCCTAAGCAATATTGATTCCCAGTAATCCGAATTTCACATGCTCTCAAAACATGGTTAAACTTGTTGCATTATCAACATTAATGCATCCAATGAAATTAATCCAATTTAGCAATATTCTGAGAATAGATTTCACTCAGATATGTGGTCATCAATTTCTTTTTATAATAATCAACAGAATGAAACCGAAAAATTTTAATTGGGTTTGTAAAATCAATTTCAACGTTTCTTAAACTTCTTAAATACATTTTAAGTTTGTGAATTCTTATACTGCGTTGTAATGAAAACATAATTTTATCTGCTTTGTTTGAATTGGGCTGATTTTGCTTTATTTTATTGTCAGAGTTATTTTGAGCTATTCGTAACATACTTTAGCCCGTAGAAATTCCTATAGAATAGATTATAACAGTCACTTTTACTTACCCTTCAATTTTCACACGCCATAAATCAGCTTCGGCCAAGTATTTTCACTTCGAAGTTAATATCCAAATTTTATTCGGTAAAGTGTGATAATTGCTTGTCAACGAAAACATCCAATAAACTGAACAAGAGTCTGAGCTACCATAGTTGCTATTTGACATAGAATTTTCAGTCTGTTCCATTTTTTCTTCTATAACGCTTTCAAGTAGTGATCACATGTTTATACGCCAAATGTGAGTTTTTATGAAATTTTAATGTTTCCAATAATGTTATGTTAGAATTACGTTTTTTGTGATTTCAAAAGTATAAATGGGCTCGTCCAAAAGATGATTCTATATTAAATTAACTGTTCCCGAAATATTTGTTATTGTTTTGCGGGTGGGTAGTCAGTTGAAAAAACACTATTTCCCTTAATTTATAAAAAGGCGTGGTCGACCCCATTATATCAGAATCGTATATAGCAAAAATGTCGACCACGTGTTCATTTCTCAGAATCAGAAAGATTTTTACTCTAAATCTGAATTTTCGGAATCTAGTAAATATATATTTTTATGTTTTGTCAAGACTCCCGAAATTTACCTTTCTCTGAATCAGGTTTCTCCGGATCATCTTTTTTAGTTTTAGCTTCGGCTTTGTGCTTACTTTAGCTGGTGCCATAAGTCATGTCATATTAGATCCTCCTGACAATGTTCAGTGAGAAGAGGCAAGAAATGACATTGAAATGAAATGAATTGTGTGCTTTAATATCATCCCTTAAAGCTGGGCTCGCATTCTAGCGTCTCTTACTCATCTAGAGCATTGTCAAGAGCTGCAACATAGTCAGGGTATAATTCTGCTAGCTTAATTCTGCATGGCTCTACATTGTCAAGGATAGACTTGACCCATACGTGACCACTTGTCATTAAACCGAACCTAACACACGTTGCTTTCCTTAGATCATTATCCATTACATCTGATTTAAGCTGTGCCGTGAAATATGTTATCAACTGTTCTGGCCCAGTGTAACTCTTGTCTTTTGAGTGCAGAGTCCTATCTGCACGAATAGCCAGAAACAGAAAGAAAGGAGACACTTCAGAGAATTGACTCAGGGGAACTGCTGATAGAACGCCTGGTGATGTTACCACTCTAGGTAGATTCTTCCAGTCTGTAAATGCGTCCATCTTAACCAAACATCTTCCGATATTGCAATTGTAAATGGTCATTGCCATCATAGGAAAAGCATTACAGACCCTGGATAAAGTGATCACATCCCCTGCAACCTTGGTATTGGGTGCTCTTTTTGTGACACTCAACTGGTACTTAGCCTGAAAATGGGTAAGCAAGGCCACTAGTTCTTTGGTGGACTTCTTGGTGAGGGTTTCCCAGGTTGAGCCTCTCATGATAAATATGGCTATCATGTGTGCAATGTCCTGGGAGAAATCAGCATTTGCTGGGTACTTGTAAGATCCCAGATCAACAGAGTCAGTCATCTTGGAATTCAGGTACCTCTGATAAATAATGGCTGCCATCTTTTGAGCACTAAACCCCTCATACTCATAGTTGACAGCAACTTCCTTGAGTACGGTCAACAGAGGTTGCGATGCTGTCTCTCCAAATAATTGGAAAACATCATCCAGATCCTCATTTCTGACTCCCATTCTGATCACATAATTCTTAAAGTGATGATTCAAACTGGCGTCTCTTCCTGTGAGTTTCCCGGTCACAAATGTGGCTAGCTCATCTGAGGTGGCAGGAGCTGCAGATGATGGTGCACCAGAAGAATCTTTAGGATTTTTGGGCGCCATATTGTATGTCTTCCCTCCTCTTTTGTTCTTCTTTGGTGGAATTTTCCTTCAAAGAGCGCCTCAGTTGCTTAACTATTGATTCCTCTGAATCAAAGCTCCTTGGGGTTGATCCTGTCGCAGGAGACGAAGATGGGACTCCTGCAACTCTCTTCCTGAACGATTCTTCGTCAAGAGGCTCGGAGAGTGAGGACGAACTCTTATTAACAGTAATTAGTGTTTGGTCCCCTAGAGTCTCAGTTGTGGTAACTATTACTTCTCTCTCGACCTTCTTCCCAATCCCTCTATCGGTGGAACTGATTTTGGAAATCAACAACCCTGTCTTGTATCCTATGTAACCTCCTATAATCGTCGTACTCGCAATTATTAAATTGTCTGTTAGATATTTAAACATTTGCTAGCTCGTCAATGTGATGACACGCTCAGACAGCACTTAATATGAGCAATCGCTTTGGCGGTAATTCCTGTTGCCAAGAAAATATATTACGATTGTTTAAGTATGGCTTAATTGATTGATTTATTGAGGGCGAGAAACATTATAGACACTTAATTTTTATATAAAAATATAAAGGCGATTTATTAAATTGTAGTGATGAAGTGTGAAATACCAACAAGGTATGATAAAGAGAGCCTTAGTTTACTCAAAAAAAGCTTTCTGTTGAATTATTTTAACGGTATATATCGCCTGCAGGGCGTGGCCTAAGAATTTAACTAAACCTTTTGCAAGGCAGAATTATTATAGAAAATTTTAATAATATGTGACGTCTGGATAAATCAATGATTTACGTCACTTAACTAAAGTTTTGCTCGACGTTCATCGGTATAGTTAAGATGACTTAATCATATTGATTTTTGCCGAAGCGGGATTTGAGGAGAAACAGAGAGAGGTGATCAAATAAATTGGAATGATTTGATTTATTACTAAAATTGAGTAGATTTATTTTCTTGTGAATTACATTTGGTGAAATTGCATTAATAAGTCCCGAAGTCAGATTTCCAAGCATTTGGTTTTCCCGGAATAAAGCAGCTTTTTAATAAAAGGGCCAAATTTTATAACGATTTTTCCAGTCTCATGGGACATAAATTGGGAGCACCGCTACAAAATGGCAGCGGCATACGCTTTTTGACATCGAGCAATTATTGATCGGTAAACTTTAATGTAAAAGTAACGGGACGTTACAAATATGAGAAAATTGTCTGTGAACTAAAACATTATAAATAAATATAAATCATCTAAAACATTCTAATTCTTAAAGTAAAAGTAGGAGGAAAGAGTTAATTCACATCAGTCGTCCCTTAATATTTTATTAAGTCTTTCCACATACTGCTGTAATTAGGCCTTGACATTTGAATGGACCTTCAGTCTCGCCACCTCCACGTCTTTAAATGCGTAAAACATCCTTTTCAGTACACATACTAGTGACAGGTGATGCTAAGAACACCTCATCACACCATGTGTCCTTCTTATTGTTATCTAGTACCAAAATAAACTTATTTGTAGAGGGACACGTATTTATCAAGGTTACGCTCGGCCTTACTGAAATTCACGTGTTTCTGTCATTTCTGTGAAAATGCAGTTTTGATTTCATAAAAAATATAGAAAACGTGGTACGTTTGACCTTTCACCCCCCACATTAATGAGATGAGGTATTTATATTTAGGTTTCTTCTATTTGAATAGCAATTCCGCAATTGCAGAAGGTCGATTGATGGTCGCGCGAAAACAAAATTAACAAGAGTGACAAGGCTGTTCCTTCCATTAACAAGAATACATGTTA
>CAKNYM010049554.1:38857-54431 GCA_932195095.1 Andricus curvator
CTGGTATTAGGCCTTCAAAAAGATTTCCATCATATTAAACCAGTCTAGCCGAAACTTTGTTCAACTTAGTTTCAAATATGGAATAATATCAAATCTTTGAAACCAAAATTTTTTAAATTTAATTTTTTTAAATAATTTAACATTTTTTTTAAATCGAAAAGTAAAATTTTGAGTGAATTTAGAGAAATTTAAGGAAAACGAGAATAATTCGTTGAATTCATAAAAAATCAAACTGAATTCAAAACGGTTCAAAAATATGAAAAAATTCATTAAATTGAATAAGTTTGAAATAAGTTTAGAAAAAATTAAAGAGAATTTGATGAAATGACTAAGAATTTAAGGTGAGTTTTAAAGACTTCAAGATGAATTAAACAAAAACTTTTTAAAAATCCATTGAATTGAATAAAATTGAGTGAATTTGGAACAATTAAAAAGGATTAAAAAGAATTCAGGATAAATTAATAAGAATTCAGGGCGAATTCCAAATGAATTGTAAAAAATACTTGAAAATATTATAATCTCTTAAAATCCCTTAAAATTACTAAAACTCTTGGAAATCCCTGGAAATTGTTTAAATCTCTTGAAAATGGAATCTTTTAAAATACCCTAAGATATTTCAAAGTCTTTGAAATCCCTTCGAACTATTGAAATAAATAAAAAATTTGTCGGAAGCGTTACAAATTTCCTGAAATATTTCAAATCTTTTGATATCTTTTGAAATCCCTTGAAACTATTTAAAGCTCTTGAAAATGCCTCGGAATCTTTTTAAATAACCGAAAATATTTCAAATCCTTTGAAATCCTATTAAATTTTTGAAATCAATAAAAAATATCTTTGTAATCTTTTAAAATAACCTAGAATATTTCAAATCCCTTAAAATCTTTTGAAATTGTTTAAAGCTCTTGAAAATGCCAAAGAATTGGAAAAATACCTCAAAATATTTCAAATCCTTTGATCATGTTATCAATTAATCTTCAGGACCAATTCAATGAAAAATTTTGAAAATTCAAAAAAAATACATTATATTATGTTAAATTAAATAAATTTATAAGAGTTCAAGTTAATTAAAAAATATTCCAAAGAATTTAAAAGAATTGAGGATAAATTAATAAGAATCCGGGTTGAATTCCACTAAAATCTACTAAAATGTTATTAAATCCCGTGAAATTCGATGAAGTCTGGTGATATTTCCTAAAATCCTGGAAAATTTATTAAAATACCTTGAGATTAAAAAAAAACCCCCTTACAATAATTGAAATACTCGGAAACCTTATAAAATCCAGTGAAATATTTTAAAACCTTATAGGACCTATAAAATCGTTCCATACCTTCCGAAATTCTAGGAAATTATTTATCCTAAAGTATTTCAAACTCTTTGAAATCTCTTCAAATTATTGAAATCTATCAAAAATTTCTGAAATCCTACAAAATACCTGACTTCACGTGAATTCATTTTTTATCCACTGAAATATTATAAAATCCCGTGAAATTCTATATTCTAAATCCTGGAAAATATATAAAAATACATTGAGTGTTTTGAAACCCCTTGAAATAATTGAAATCCTCGGAAATCTTATAAAATATCCGAAATTCGAAAAAATTCTTTATCCTCAAATATTTCAAACGCTTTGAAATCCCTTCAAATTAATGAAATTAATTAATAATTCCTTGGAATCTTTTAAAATACCCTAAAATATTTTTAATCCTTAAAAATCTGTTGAAATCCTTTGAAATTTTTTAAAGCTCTTGAAAGTTTCAATTAATAAAAAATTCCTTGGAAGCTTTTAAAATTCCCTAAAATACTTTTAATTAAAAGCTCTTGAAAATGCCTTAGAAGTTTTAAAAATACCCTAAAACCTTTTTTAAAAAAACCCTTCAGATTACTGAAATCTATTACAAATTTCTCGGAATCTTTAAAAATAATCTGAAATATTTCAAAAGAATTCAGAAATAGGTATAGACTTGAATTTAATAGTTGATTAACCAAGGTGTCCAGCGTTTCTTCAAACCAAAATTCCAGGACTTTTCCAGGTTTTCCAGGAAAAAAAATACATTTTTCCAGGTTCTTTTTTACAGTAAAAAAATACTTTCCACGAAACATAGTAGAAATTGTAGGTCTAGTGGAACCGAAAAAAGTGCCATATGCGAAATTTCTCATACGCCCCTAAAATCTGATTTTATAGAAAATAAAAGAGTTTTTTTTTGTCATTGTTCATTTTATCAAGGTGAAATAACACGACGCTACGATAGAAAATATTCAAAGTTTCCCTTTTCTTCATCTTTAAAAACAATTTAATGAAACTTTCAAAATGCAATATTTGTTTGCTGTTTATAATATCAAAGCAAGTTCAGCACCGTCTGTAATGAGATTTTTTTTTCTAGAATTGGTTGAAATTTGACTGAGTTATCGAATTTTAAGTTAATTTAGGTTTATTTTCAATAAAGTAATAAAAAAGTCAACAAATAAGTTATTTTTTTAACCAAATTGTTGAGTTTGCTACCTACAAAGATGAATTTTCAATTTCAACTTTAACTTCAACTTCAATTTTAAACAGAAAAGATTAAACTTCAAGTAAACAGTTGCATTTCCAACGAAATAATTGAATTTTTTAGAAGACACTTCAATTCTTAACACAAAAGGTGAATTTTTAATCCAAATGGACGAATTTTCTGTCGAAATAGACGAATGTTCAACAAAACAGTTAAATTTTCATGATTTTTTAACAAAATACTTGAAATTACAAAAATGAATTTCCAACCAGATTGTCTTATTTTGAAACAACAAAATATTAAAACTTTAAGCAAAAATAGTTGAATTTTCAACACGAAAATTGGAATTTTCGACAAAAAGACGAATTCCCAATGAACAATTAAATAGTAGGTATTTTAAAAACAACAAAAAAAAATTTTCAACAAAATAGTTAAATATTGAACAAAGAGTTAAATTTAAAAAAAAAATCAACAAAATAGTTACATTTGTAACCAAATAGTTCAACTTTTAACCTACAAAAATGAATTCTTAACCAAAACGACGAATTTTCAACGAAGAAAATTAATTTTCTACCAAAAAAGACAAATTTTCAACAAAATAGAGCCTCATACGCGCGCTCCGCGCGCGACCAATTTGTTTACATTCATTTATTTTATTTGGAAATGAATTTCAATAAAATACCATAAAATTGATTTTTACTTCAATAATTTTGATTTATACATGGCTTCGCATGGATACCCTCTCACGATGCAGAATAAATAATTCTGTAAAAAATGGAGCATATTCGTTGAAAAATAGCCAGACTCTAAATTTCTCAATCGAAATTGTTTAAATAATTAATCATTCTTGTACATTTACAAAACATAGTGAAAATTCATCGGAAAGACAATCTTAGTTGATTCCGCAAATAAATTGTTCTGAATGTGTTTAGGAAAATTGTTTAAATAATTAATAATTATTGTAAATTTTCAAAGTATCATAAGAAAGAGCTATTTGAAAAAACATTCTTTATTGATTCCGTAAACAAATTGAGCCTATTCTTAAAAAAAGCCAAACTCTTGATTTGTTCATCAAAATTGTTTAAATAATTATTCATTCTTTTAAATTTGCAGCGCATTCTAGCAAAAAGTAATTGGAAAGCTATTCTTACTTAATTCTATAAAAAATGGAGCCTGTTCGTGAAAAAATAGCCAAACTCTCAGTTTTTTAATTAAAATTGTTTAAATAATTGAAAATTATTGTAAATTTACAAAGCAAAATATAAAACAGTCATCGAAAAGATATTCTTAGTTGAATTTGTAAACAAAGTGAGCCTATTTGTTGAAAAACAGACAAACTCTGAATATGTTTATGAAAATTGTTAAAATAATTAACAATTATTGTAAATTTGCAAAGTAACATAGGAAAGACTTATTTTTAATACATTCTTTTCGGTTCTGTAAACAAATTGAGCCAATTCGTTAAAAATAATGATATTACTATTAATAATTCTTGTAAATTTACAAAGCAGCATATAAAATAGTCATCGAAAAGATATTCCTAGTTGATTCCGTAAACAAATTCTGCCTATTCCTTAAAAAATAGACAAACTCTGAATATGTTTAGGAAAATTTTTAAAATAATTAATAATTATTGTATATTTTCCAAGTATCGTAGAAAAGATTTATTGGGAATACATTCTTTCTTTATTCCCTAAACTAATTGATCCAATTCGTTGAAAAATGACCGGGTTCTTAATTTGTTTATGAAAATTGTTTAAATAATTAATAATTTTTGAAAATTTGCAAATCATCATACAAAAAAGTAATTGGAAAGACATTCTCAGCTAATTGTGTAAAAAAATTTACCATATTTGTTAAAAAATAGCCAAACTTTAAATTTCTGTATCAAAATTGTTTAAATTATTATTAATTCTTGTAAATTTACAAAGCAACATAGAAAAGAGTCATCGGAAAGACATTCTTAGTTGATTCCGTAAACATATTGAGCTTATTCGTTTATAGAAATTGTTAAAAAAATTAATCGTTCTTGTGAATTTACATAAGCAACTTAGAAAATAGTCATCAGAAAGACTTTTCTTAACAGCATAGAAAAAAGTAATCTTAAAGATATTCTTACTTAATTCTGTACAAAATTGAGCCTATTCGTTGAGAAATAGCCAAACTTTTAATTTTTCAATCAAAATTGTTTAAATAATTAATAATTCTTGTAAATTTATAAAGCAACATAGAAAAGAGTTATCGGAAAGATATTCTCAGTTGACTCCGTAAAAAAATTGTGCCTATTCCTTAAAAAATACCCAAACCCTAAATATGTTTATGAAGACTGTTTACATAATTAATAATTATTGTAAATTTGCAAAGCTTCATAGAACAGAGTCATCGGAAGGATATTCTTAGTGAATATTGTAACAGAAATTTAGCCTATTCGTTGAAAAATAGCCAAACTCTGAAGTTGTTTATGCAAATTGTTTGAATTATTAATAATTATTGTAAATTTACGAAGCAACATAGAAAAGTGTCATCAGAAAGACATTCGTAGTTGACTTTGTAAACAAACTGTACCTAGTCCTTGAAAAATAGCCAAACTCTAAATATGTTTATGAAAATTGTTAAAATAATTAATAATTATTATATATTTGCAAGCTATCGTAGAAACGAATTATTGGAAATACATTCTTTCTTGATACCCTAAACTAATTTATCCTATTCGTTGAAAAAAGGCCAAGGTCCTTCTGAAAAGTTAAACAAAAATGTAAAGTTGGTTTTTAAATAAAAAATTAACAAAATTTATCATAAAAAATCCAAACACAATAAAAAAATAAATGGTACTCAAAATTTCGAAAGTTTCAAATATTTTGAAATATAAATGAACTATGACAAAAGCGTTAAATCGAAAATGAATCTTTCAAAATACGAATAAAATATTTAAAATGTTAATTAAAAGCCTTCTTTTTAAAAAATGCGTGAAAGGAATCGATATATACCGAAGTATAAATACATATACTTCCACTAAACTTCTTATGAAAACAAACATCTCGAGTTCAAATAAACACAGATCGCCCATGGTCGATGAGAGCGCCTTATGGTTAACTAAGTAACGGTAACGGTAACTAAACGACGAATACCAACTTTCAAAGATAGGATAAACCAATTTACAAGCAAATAATTTAATTTTCGACTAAAAATGATTAATTTTCAGTCAAAAATGTCAACTAAATAGCTGAATTTTGAACCAGAGATGAATTTTCAACTAAAATAATGAATCTGCAATTCTGCAACCAAAGAATGAATGTTTAATAAAGTAGGTCAACTTTTAACAAACAAAAAAGGTGAATTTTAAATCCAAAAGGACGAATTTTCTGTCGAAATAGACGAATGTTCAACAAAACAGTTAAATTTTCATGATTTTTTAACAAAATACTTGAAACTACAAAAATGAATTTCCAAACAGATAGTCTTATTTTGAAACAAAAAAATATTAAAAATTAAACCAAAAATAGTTGAATTTTCAACACGAAAATTGGAAATTTCGACAAAAAGACGAATTCTCAATGAAAAATTAAATAGTAGGTATTTTAACAACAAAAAAAGAATTTTCAACAAAATAGCTAAATTTTCAACAAAATAGCTAAATTTTCAACCAAATAGTTAAATTTAAAAAAAATCAACAAAATAGTTAAATTTGTAACCAAATAGTTCAACTTTTAACCTACAAAAATGAATTCTTAACCAAAACGACGAATTTTCAACGAAGAAAATTAATTTTCTACCAAAAAAGACAATAAACCAATTTGCGAGCAAATAATTTAATTTTCGACTAAAAATGATTAATTTTCAGTAAAAAAATGTCAACTAAATAGCTGAATTTTGAACCAGAGATGAATTTTCAACTAAAATAATGAATCTGCAATTCTGCAACGAAAGAAATTAATGTTTAATGAAGTACGTCAACTTTTAACAAACAAAAAATTTTCTACAAAAATGTTTAATTTTCAACCCGAAATTATTAATTTTCTATCAAAGAGAAGAATTTTCTAATCAAAAAGACGAATTTTCAACAAATAAAGATTTTTCAGCCAGGACAGGAAAAGATGTCAAAGAAATTTTTGAATATTCAAGCCAAAAGACAGCATTTTCAACCCGGAAATACAAATTTTCAACAAAAAAGTTCGTTTTTAATTAACAAATTGCAGTTTTAATCAAAAGAGGGAAAATTTCCACCAACAGGATTAGTTTCCTACCAATAAAAGACCAATTTTTGACTTAAAAAGATTAAATTTTAGCAAAAAAAAAAATGGGAAAGTTATATTTGTAGGTTAAAAAATCAATTTTAAATGAAAAAAAAAGAATTTTCAGCAAAATATCTAAATTTTCAATCAAAGAGATCAACCCTCAAAAAAATAAATTTTCAACAAAGTGGTTCAAGTTTTACCCAAGTAATTGAATTTTCAATTTTAAAAATATCAATTTTCAGCCAAAAATGAAATAGTTACGTTTTAGTTTAAAAAATTATTTTTCAACCAAAAAAGGCATTTTTAACCAAAAAGATCAATTTTCTACCAAAAAATATGAATTCTCAATAAATAATGTAATAGTAGATATTTCAAATAAAAAGTATGATTTTTTAATAAAAATTGTTGAATTTGCAACCAAATAATAAAATTCTTCACTGAAATTAATCGTCACGATGAAACAACTGTAAGAAAAGAAATAAAAATACAAGGCAAATTAAATTACCATTCATTTTCAAAATTCTCTAACTTTAGCTTTTCACCGTGATAAAATAAACAGTCTCTTGTTAAAAAGGTAATCTTTTTTCGTTCAGCAGAGAAAATGTTTAAAAAACTATTTTTTCTTTTAAAAGAACGAAAATTCCACGACCATGAGCAAAATTCAAGACCTTTTCCAGGTTTTTCCAGGTAAAAACGAATTCAAGGACTTTTCCAGGATTTCCATGAGTCAATTTATTGAAAGAAAAGTGACTAATGTGATATCTTAATTTTAAAAAATGACTAAAAAGTGATTTGAGAAAAAAGTGACTAACAGTGACTGCGTGGCAGCCCTGATTTTTTTTACAGTTACTTCTCACAGAAATTACCAGATTTTAGCTATTTTTTCAAAATGCCTGACTCTTGGAAGCTTTGATCTTATAAGTTTTTTTAAAGTTCCATTATGGGCTGCAAATAGGGTAACATAGGGACCAAATTTTAAAGAACTTACTACAGTTCGTGCCTCCTGAGCCAATCTCTGTGCATATCTAGCTATTAGTTTGTGCTCGTCGTCCAATCTCGAACTGTCCATGCTGATTGTATAAATAAAAGAGAAAATCAAAATTTATTGAAGAACTATTTTTTGTTCAATAGAATTTTTTTAATTACCTTCGTAATGTCGAACGACTGTCCATGGATCCAGCGTCGAAAGGAGCCATAAAACCTGGATCTGGAAATCCGTTGTGAGAAGGTAAAGGAGAAGGTGGTCTGAAATTAAATTTTTATGTTTTAATTGTTTCAGATGCGAAAAAAAATAATTCAAATTTTCAGGGTGACCGACCAACCGGCAAATTTCAGTGAACTTCTTTTTTGACTGGGAATTTTACATATTTTTAGAACAAAAATCTACCCAATCACTTGCAATTTTAAATAAGTTCGATTTCAACTTTTTTATGTGTTAAGTTCAATTGTTAATTAAAAGCAATTATAGTTTTTGTTACTTCTTTTTTGGTCTACTGGTCTCTTATCGATATTTAAATATTGATTTTTATTCATAAGTTGTGAAAAAAATCCTCTCTAGCTCCGCTGGGATGGGAACCCAGGTCTTCAGAATAACTTTAAATTAATAGATTCATAATTAAACGCTTTTATTGAATTTTAAATTCTATTGAAATATTGTTTCAGACTAAAATATTCCGTTTTTACCCCATTCAATTTGAAATGTTTTAATTAAAAAAATATTATAATTTTTTAACATTAAGCAATATTTGACTATTAATTTAAAATAAGAATTTTAAATAAATTCAATAAATTCAAAAAACTTTTAATTTTGTATGGAAAGTTAAAAATTTTCATTTATAAATAACCATTTAAGATTGATTAATTAAGAAAAAATTTAAGTTTTTAATTTAATTTTTTAGGATTTCGAACAAGAAATTTAGAAGGTTCTTCAGAATTTTGAAAAGTTTCAAGAAAATGAAAAAATGTTCTTAAGCTTAATAAGAAAATAAAAGATTTTTTACTTTGAAAAATTAATTTTAAGATAATATTTCAAATGATTTCCAACATGGCCAAGAAAGAATACGGAAAATTTGAGATGTAGATTTTTGAAAATTTTGAAATAAGATGTTGAAGCTTTTGAACGATTTTTAAAGGTTTTAAAATAATAATAAAATGTCCTTATGATTCCCGGGAAAATTATTTATGATTTTCTACTTTGGAAAATTAATTTTAAGAGAATATTTAAAAAGATTACAAATTTAAAAAAAAATGTACAACAAAATGTAGATTTTGGAAGATTTCAAAATAAAAATTTGAAACTTTTTAAGAATTTTGAAAGGTTTCAAGATAATGAAAAAATGTTCTTATGATTCCTTGGAAAATTTTTCATGATATTTTATTTTGAAAACATTAATTTTAAGAGAATATTCAAAAAGATTTGAAGAGTTTTCCAAAATTGTCAAAAAAGAATGTGGAAGATTTCAAAGCATTTTATTTTAATTTGCGGAATAAACAAAAATAGGAAAAATCCTAAACATTGTAAAACATATTTAAAATTTGTGAAAAAATTTAAATAACAATTAAAAACTTTGAATAGATTTCAAAAAATGTTTAACAAAATATAGATTTTTAAAGATATTTTTAAACAAAATTTTGAAGTTTTTTAAGGATTCTGGATGATTTCGAAATATGAAACAATTTTTCCTAAGATTCCTGGAAAATTTTAAATGATCTTTAAATGATTTTTATTTTGAAAAATTAATTTTAAGAGAATATTTCAAGGCAATTTTTTTAATTTTGCAGAATTTAAAAAACAAATTAGGAAACATTCAAATCGTTTCAAAAGATACGCAAATGTTTTGGAAATTTTTTTAAAAATAATGAAAAATTTGAAACAATTTACAACAAAATGTAGATTTTGGAAGATTTCAAAATAAAAATTTGAAACTTTTTAAGAATTTTGAAAGGTTTCAAGATAATGAAAAAATGTTCTTATGGTTCCTTGGAAAATTTTTCATGATATTTTATTTTGAAAAAATTAATTTTAAGAGAATATTTAAAAAGATTTCAAGAGATTTCCAAAATTGTCAAGAAAGAATGTGGAAAATTTTAAAGCATTTTATTTTATTTTGCGGAATTCAAAAAAATAGGAAAAATCCTAAACATTTTAAAACATTTAAAATCTGTGAAAAAATGTAAATAACAATTAAAAACTTTGAATAGATTTCAAAAAATGTTTAACAAAATATAGATTTTTAAAGATATTTTTAAACAAAATTTTGAAGTTTTTTAAGGATTCTGGATGATTTCGAAATATGAAACAATTTTTCCTAAGATTCCTGGAAAATTTTTAAATGATCTTTAAATGATTTTTATTTTGAAAAATTAATTTTAAGAGAATATTTCAAGGCAATTTTGTTAATTTTGCAGAATTTAAAAAACAAATTAGGAAACATTCAAATCGTTTTAAAAGATACGTAAAAGTTTTGGAAATTTTTTTGAAAATAATAATTAAAAATTGAAAAAATTTACAACAAAATGTAGATTTTAGAAGATTTCAAAATGAAAATTTGAAACTTTTTAAGGATTTTGATAGGTTTCAAGATAATGAAAAAATGTTCTTATGGTTCGTTGGCAAATTTTTCATGATATTTCATTTTGAAAAATTCATTTTAAGAGAATATTTAAAAAGATTTCAAGAGATTTCCAAAATTGTCAAAAAAGAATGTGGAAAATTTTAAAGCATTTTATTTTATTTTGCGGAATTAAAAAAAATAGGAAAAATCCTAATCATTTTAAAAGATATTTAAAATTTGTGCAAAAATTTAAATAACAATTAAAAACTTTGAATAGATTTCAAAAAATTTTAAACAAAATATAGATTTTTAAACAAAATTTTAAAGCTTTTCAATCATTTTGGATGATTTCATGATATTAAGCAATTTTTCTTAAGATTCCTGGGAACATTTTTAATGATCTTCAAATAATTCTTATTTCGACAAATTAATTTTAAGAGAATATTTCCAAAGATTTCCAAAATTGTAAAAAAAGAATCTGGAAGATTTCAAGGCGTTTTTTTTAATTTTGCAGAATTTAAAAAAAAATTAGGAAATATTCAAATCGTTTTTATAAGATAAGTAAAAGTTTTTGAAAATTTTTTGAAAATAATAATTAATAATTAAAAAAAAAAATTTACAACAAAATGTAGATTTTGGAAGATTTCAAAATAAAAATTTGAAACTTTTTAAGGATTTTGATAGGTTTTTTTAGATAAGGAAACAATGTTCTTATGGTTCCTGGGAAAATTTTTCATGATATTTTATTTTGGAAAATTCATTTTGAGAGAATATTTTTAAAAATTTCAAGAAATTTCCAAAGATTTCCAAAATTGTCAAAAAAGAATGTGGAAGATTGTAAAACATTTTTTCTTTAATTCTGTGGGATTAAAAAAATAGGAAAAATCATAATAATTTCAAAAGATATTTAACATCTGTGAAAAAATTTAAATAATAATTAAAAACTTTGAATAGATTTCAAAAAATTTAAAACAAAATATAGATTTTTAAAGATTTTTAAACAACATTTTGAAGCTTTTTAATGATTTTGGATGATTTCAAGATATTAAACAATTTTTCTTAAGATTCCTGGGAAAATTTTTAATGATCTTTAAATAATTCTTATTTTGACAAATTAATTTTAAGAGAATATTTCCAAAGATTTCCAAAATTGTAAAAAAAGAATCTGGAAGATTTCAAGGCAATTTTTTTAATTTTGCAGAATTTAAAAAAAAAATTAGGAAACATTCAAATTGTTTTAAAAGATAAGTAAAAGTTTCGGAACATTTTTTAAAAATAATTAAAAATTTGAAAAAATTTACAACAAAATTTGGATTTTGGAAGATTTCTGAATAAAAATTTGAAACTTTTTAAGGACTTTGATAGGTTTAAAGATAATGAAAAAATGTTCTTATGGTTCCTTGGAAAATTTTTCATCATTTTATTTTGGAAAATTAATTTTGAGAGAATATTTTAAAAGATTTCAAGAAATTTTAAAAAGATTTCCAAAATTATAAGAAAGAATGTGGAAGATTTTAAAACACTTTTTCTTTAATTCTGCGGAATTGAAAAAAAAATAGGAAAAATCCTAATAATTTCAAAAGATATTTAATATTTGTGAAAAAATGTAAATAATAATTACAAACTATGATTAGATTTAAAAAAATGTTTAACGAAATATAGATTTTTAAAGATTTTTAAACAAAATTTTGAAGCTTTTTAAGGATTTTGGATGATTTCAAGATATTAAACAATTTTTCTTAAGATTCCTGGGAAAATTTTAAATGATCTTCAAATGATTTTTATTTTGAAAAATTAATTTTAAGAGAATATTTCAAAACATTTCCAAAATTGTGAAAAAAAGATTCTGGAAGATTTCAAGGCAATTTTTTTAATTTTGCAGATTTTAAGAAAAAATTAGGAAATATTCAAATCGTTTTAAAAGATACGTAAAAGTTTTGGAACATTTTTTAAAAATAATTAAAAATTTGAAAAAATTTACAACAAAATGTAGATTTTGGAAGATTTCAAAATAAAAATTTGAAACTTTTTAAGGATTTTGATAGGTTTTTTTGCGGAATTAAAAAAAAATAGGAAAAATACTAAACATTTTAAAACATATTTAAAATTTGTGCAAAAATTTAAATAACAATTAAAAACTTTGAATAGATTTCAAACAAATTTTAACAAAATATAGATTTTTAAAGATTTTTAAACAAAATTTTGAAGCTTTTTAAGCATTTTGGATGATTTCAAGATATTAAATAATTTTTTCTTAAGATTCCTGGGAAAATTTTAAATGATCTTTAAATGATTTTTATTTTGAAAAATTAATTTAAAGAGAATATTTCAAAACATTTCCAAAATTGTAAAAAAAGAATCTGGAAGATTTCAAGGCAATTTTTTTAATTTTGCAGAAATAACAAAAAAATTAGGAAACATTCAAATCGTTTTAAAAGATATGCTAAAGTTTTGGAAATTTTTTAAAAACAATTAAAAATTTACAGTAAAATGTATATTTTGGAAGATTTCCAAATAAAAATTTGATACTTTTTAAGGATTTTGATAGCTTTCAAGATGATGAAAAAATGTTCTATGGTTCCTTGGAAAATTTTTCATGATATTTTATTTTGAAAAATTAATTTTAAGAGAATATTTAAAAAGATTTCCAAAATTGTCCAAAAAGAATGTGGAAGATTGTAAAACATTTTTTATTTAATTCTGCGGAATTAAAAAAAAATATAGGAAAAAACTTAATAATTTCAAAAGATCTTTAACATTTGTGAAAAAATTTAAATAATAATTAAAAACTTTGAATAGATTTCAAAAAATTTTAAACAGAATATAGCTTTTCAAAGATTTTTAAACAAAATTTTGAAGCTTTTTAAGGATTTTGGAGATTTTAAGATACTAAACAATTTTTCTTAAGATTCCTGGGAAAATTTTTAATAATTTTAAATTATCTTTAAATAATTCTTATTTTGACAAATTAATGTTAAGAGAATATTTCCAAAGATTTCCAAAATTGTCAAAAAAGAATCTGCAAGATTTTGAGGCAATTTTTTTAATTTTGCAGATTTTAAAAGATATTTAAAAGTTTTTGAAATTTTTCAAAAATAATAAAAAATTTACATCCAAATATAGATTTTTGAAGATTTCGAAATATGAAAGGTTTCATGATAATAAAAAAATTTCTTAAGATTCCTGGGAAAATTTTAAATGATCTTTAAATGATTTTTATTTTGAAAAATCAATTTTAAGAGAATATTTCAAAACATTTCCAAAATTGTAAAAAAAGAATCTGGAAGATTTCAAGGCAACATTTTTAATTTTGCAGAATTTAAAAAAAAAGGAAACATTCAAATTGTTTTAAAAGATATGCAAAAGTTTTGGAAATTTTTTTAAAAGAATTAAAAATTTTTTTAAATGTACAACAAAATGTAGATTTTGAAAGATTTCAAAATAAACATTTGAAAGTTTCTAAGAATTTTGAAAGGTTTCAAGATGATGAAAAAATGTTCTTATGGTTCCTTGGAAAATTTTTCATGATATTTTATTTTGAAAAATTAATTTTAAGAGAATATTTAAAAAGATTTCAAGAGATTTCAAAAGATTTCCAAAATTGTCAAAAAAGAATGCGGAAGATTTAAAACAATTTTATTTTATTTTGCGGAATTAAAAAAAATAGGAAAAATCCTAAACATTTTAAAAGATATTTAAAATTTGTGAAAAAATTTAAATAAAAATTAAAAAGTTTGAATAGATTTCAAAAAATTTTTAACAAAATATAGATTTTTAAACAAAATTTTGAAGCTTTTTAAGCATTTTGGATGATTTAAAGATATTAAAAATTTTTTCTTAAGATTCCTGGGAAAATTTTAAATGACCTTTAAATGATTTTTATTTTGAAAAATTAATTTAAAGAGAATATTTCAAAACATTTCCAAAATTTTAAAAAAAGAATCTGGAGGATTTCAAGACAATTTTTTTAATTTTGCAGAATTAAAAAAAAAATTAGGAAATATTCAAATCGTTTTAAAAGATATGCTAAAGTTTTGGATTTTTTTTTAAAATAATACAAAATTTAGATCCAAGTATAGATTTTTGAAGATTACGAAATATGAAAGGTTTCATGATAATAAAAAAATTTCTTATGATTCCTGGGAAAAATTTCAATAATTTTTTTTTAACTAATTTTAAGAGAACATTTACAAATATTTCAAGAGATTTTAAAAGGTTTTAAGTTATTAAAAAAGTTTTCTTAATATTCCTGGGAAAATTGTAAATCAATTAGTAATTGGAAAAAATAAAAATAATTAAACTCCTAATTTAAAAAATATTTGATTTAAAAAAATCGCTCAATTTTTTAGGTTTCTAACTGAAAATAATTTAAAATGGTATATTTTTTTGGAAATACGTAAATTTATCAATTCACTATTCAATTTAAACATTGAAAATAATAGCGTGTATTTATATTATTTGACGAAAATTTTTTGAACTGTACAATTTATAAGTTCAACTTTTTTTTTCTCGATTAAAACAGCCACCCTGAATTTTCAACTATTGTTTTTAAAATTACTTACACAATATGCGACAAGTCCAAAGTTTTTTCTGGCTGTTCTGGAAACCTTGGTAGGTGATTTTTCCCTTTTTCGGGAACACACCTGAAGCTTTTCCGTAGCGAATGGCCAATTTGCTTGCTGGGTGATTTCTGGAAGAAATAAATTCAATTCAGAATTTGTTTTTTGTTCATAATGTAAAAATCAAAATACTGATTATAATTTACAATACTTACAAAACTGCTATATTCTCTTGTTTCGTGATCGTTGTTGTGTGTTCCTGAAACTTTACCACGCCAAAAACAATCTTGGCAAAGTTGATAAGAGTTGCACTTTTGACACCGATACCTAAAGCCGGCAAAGTTCTCTCTGTGACAGGCATCGCACATAATCGGATGCGTCACTGTAAACATGATTAATTTTTTTTTTGCAATAAAAAAGAATGCCAAAAATTATGTAAAGTAAAAAAAGGGTTTCGTAACCTATTAATAGGATAATTAAGTCATTCAAATCTGCCCCTTCCTTCCTCACGTCCCCTTCCCTTCCACTTTTCCTACTAGCTACCCTTTACTTCTCCTAACTCTTCTACTTTTACCCTCTCCTCACTGCCTCTCCCATACTCAACCTCATTTCCTCAAAACCCTTTCTTTCTCTCCTCCGTCCTTCTCATACTTCCCCTCCCCAACATCCCTTCACTACCACAACCTTCTCTTCCCTAACCTTCTCTTCCCTTGCTACCCTTACTTCCACTCCTCTT
>CAKNYM010049554.1:63087-92340 GCA_932195095.1 Andricus curvator
CCCCCCCCCCCCCACAACTTAAACCTGCACAAGGGGACGAGCGTAACTGAACGCATTTTCGTAAACAGTCAGTAAATGCGTAGCACCCCGCCCCACTTAAACCTGGAAAAGGGGACAAGCGTGACCGAACGCATCTGTAACTGTTTTCTTGTTTTTATTGTTTTTCCAACGCAATTCTCTTTTTCTCGAAAAATAATGGTTTTAGGCGAAAAGTGTATGATACAAAAAAGATGTACTATTATTATTTTCACTATGACTTTAGTAATCAGCGCATCAAAATACGTAAGTATACGTGGTTTCCACGAAATTGAAGGGTTCACCTATTCGGAACTGCACCAAAAATTTCAATTTTTTAACAAAAATGGAATAGTTAAATTTTCACTTGGAAAAATTAATTTTCATAAAAAAACGGATTTTCAACAAAATAGTTCAACTTTCAACCAAAGTGATGATATTTCAGATCAAATTATGAATTTTCAACTGGAATAGTTGAATTTTAAACCAAAAAGATGAATTTTGAACTAAAATGAATAATTAACTGGAACACTTGAATTTTTCAACCAAAAAGATGAATTTTTAAACAAGAAGATTAATTTTCAAATAAAAAGATCAATTTTCTACCAAAAAATACCATTTTTCAACAATATACACGAATTTGTAACGAAATGATTGAATTTTTAATCAAAGAAGACAAATTTTCAACAAAATAGTTGAATTTTGAACTAAAAAAATAATAATTTTCAACCGAAAATGGAATAGTAATAATTTTAGTTAAAAAATTAATTTCAAAACAAACGTAAGAGTTTTAAATTAAAACAATGAATCTTCAACTGAAATAGTTGAATTTTCAAACAAAAAATTAATTTTTACTAAGAAAGATCATTTGTCAACCAAAACTTAGATCATTAAATTCTAAGTTTAAAAAATCACTCTTTAACCAAACAGATGAATTTTCAACCACAACTATGGAATTTTCAATTGGAGTAAGTTACATTTTCAGTTGAAAAAATAACTTTCAAACAAAAAAAAAATAACTTTAAAACAAATAGTTGTAAATCTTTAACTAGAATAATTGAATTTTTGACCAAAAAGATTAAATTTCAACCAAGAAGATTAATTTCTACCAAAAAGACGAACTCTTAACTAAAATGATGAATATTTAACTGGAACACTTGAATTTTTCAACCAAAAAGATGAATTTTTAAACAAGAAGATTAATTTTCAAATAAAAAGATCAATTTTCTACCAAAAAATACAATTTTTCAACAATATACACGAATTTTTAACGAAATGATTGAATTTTTAATCAAAGAAGACAAATTTTCAACAAAATAGTTGAATTTTGAACTAAAAAAATAATAATTTTCAACCGAAAATGGAATAGTAATAATTTTAGTTAAAAAATTAATTTTAAACCAAACGTAAGAGTTTTAAACTAAAACAATGAATCTTCAACTGAAATAGTTGAATTTTCAAACAAAAAAATTAATTTTTACTAAAAAAGATAAATTGTCAACCAAAACTTAGAAAAAATTACTTTCAACAAAAAAAAACTAACTTTCAAAAAACACACTTATATGTCCTGCAACTGTAGATAAATTAGAAATCACTTTTAATTGATCAAAATTATTAAAATTATGAAAACTTGAATTTTGCTATGATCAGAAGTAAATTCCCGGGTTTTAATTAAATTCCCGGTCATTTCCCGGTCAGTAAAATTCCCGGTCATTTCCCGGTTTTTTCCCGGTCAGTAAAATTCCTGGTCATTTCCCGGTTTCCCGGTCAAGTCGCCACCCTGATTATGCAATTTTCTCCATTCACCAGTCTCTTCATCCCTCTTTGGACCATAGATTTTTCTAAGTACTTTATTTTCGAAAACTCTAAACCTATTCTCCGCTCCCTTCGTCAGCGCCCACGTTTCACACCCGTACATGACGACCAGCATTATTATCGTTTTGTAAATTCTTACTTTGATGTTTCTAGATAGCAATCGCGATTTTAGTAGCGTGTTTGCTGCATAATAGCGCCCATTGCCAGCGCGCAGCCGCGCGTTGATTTCCGTTTTAATGTTATTTTCGCTAGTTATAATAGACCAGAGGTATTTAAACTCGTTAACCCTTTCGAATTTCATATTTCCGGCCATTCCAAACCAATATCTTTGGCTTTTGTGATCAAGATTTCTGAATTTTTAGCTACAGTTTCTTTAACCCACAGGAAAATCAAAATGTTGGAAATGGAACAAATGTTTTCAAAACAGTTTCATTTTAAATAAGGAGCATTCAAACAGAAATTACTTGAAGAATGTAAACCTTGAATCTCTTGGATTCTTTTCACGCCCTTGAAACAATTAGGAAAGCGATCAAAAGAAAGTTGCGGCAATTGAATCAAGATTGGCCCGCATTATTTCTGGATGGGAAACGGGGTGAAAAAAATTAGGTTCAGGATATCTGGGCCAAACGAATTGGCGGATTAGGCCGGAAGTGCGGAAGGAATCGTTGGAACAGAAAGTTAGGACTAACACACTAGGATACGTAGGGTTGAATCAATACAATAAGTGGACCAGGTGGGGGATGGATAAGGACATCGTTGGAAAGTGAGGAATGGCTGGAGGGCGGACAGCTTTAGTCTAGACAGAGGAACGGGCGAATTGGACCGCCTGAAGGCGCGGTCATCTTTTGATCTTTAATATAAAGATTGATGTCTCCAGAAGGCATCTGCATACCGGCACTAATATCTTAATCTTCTTGGCGACTAATTCACTTTTTTGTGGAAAATTCATTTATTTTGTTAAAAATTGATGTTTTTTGGTAGAAAATTAATCTTTTTGGTTGAAAATTAATTTTTTGTCTGAACATTAGATTTTTTACTGAAAATTTAACTATTCCCTTTTTTTTGTCAAAAATTCATTTGTTTGGTAGAAAATTTAACTATTTTGTTGAAAATTCATCTATTTTGTTGAAAATTTGTTTGTTTTTTTTTGTACAAAATCCTTTCTTTTAATTGAAAATTCAACTATTGGGTTAAAAATTCATTTTTTTTGTTGAAGATTCATTATTTTAGTTAAAAAATAATTTTTTTGTTTAAAAATTTAACTATTTTGTTGAAAATTCGTTTTTTGTTCTGGACTAATTAACCTTTTTGGTTGAAAATTCCTTTACAAATTTAAATTTGTTTCAAAATTCATGTATTTAAAAAAAATTAATATTCTTGGTTGAAAATTCATTTTTGTGATTGAAAATTAGTTTTTTGAAATTAAAAATTAATTATTTAACTGAAAATTTAACTATTATATTTTTCGTCGAAAATTTATATTTTTTGATAGACATTTAATCTTCTTGGTTGAAAATTCATTTATTTTGTTGAAAATTAGTTTTTTTGTTGAAAATGAATTTTTTTACTGAAAATGTGGCTATTCCATTTTTCTCTTTTTTTAAATGGAAGATTATTATTTTGTGAACACAAAATAAGAAGTTCGATGAATATTTTTTTTTTAGTTTTTATTTGTTCATTCGTTTTTAAGGTTATAGAAATATAATTTCCTTAAGATTCTTGACAAAAATCAAAAAGATTTTTGAAGATTCCAGAAATATCGTAAAAGTATAATTTTTGTATTTTACAGAATTTTGCAAAAAATTTGAGTGCGTTTGAAAGATATGTAAGACTTTTAGAAGTCTTTAGAAATCTTCCAACATTTTTTCGACATTTGTAGAAATATTTTGAAATATATTAAAACCTTTTTAAATTTTCTCTAAAAATTAATTTTTCAAAATAATGACATTTTTCCCAGGAATTTCAAGAAGTTTGGAAAGCTTTCAAAATTTGAATTTATTTTTTAACCATTTTCAAAACTTTAAAACCTACTTTTAAAATTCAAAATCGTTTAAAATTCTTCGAATTCTTCCAACATTTTTCTTGAAATTCTGAAAAATTTTAAAACTTGCCTTCAAATGTTCCAGATTCTATTTTGACAATTTTGGAAATCTTTTGAAACGTTAAAATTTTTTTAAATATTATCTTGAAATTAATCTTTCAAAATGAAAAATCAGTTTAAATTATCCCATGAATTGTGAGAAATATTTTTTATTATCGTGAAATCATAAAAAAAATTTTTTTTAATTTTGTATAAAATTTTGCAATCTTGCCAATGGAAAGATTTTGCTTGAAAATCTTTCCCATTCTTTTTCGAAATTTTAGAAAATAATTTAAAATCTTTTGAAGCCTCTGTCAATTTTCTCTTAAAATTTATTTTCAAAATAAAAAATCAGTTAAAATTTTCCCAGGAATTTTAAGAAAGTTCTTTTATTTTCTTGAAGCCTTTCAAACTTCTTAAAAAGCATCGAAATTTTTTACGGAAGCTTCAAAAATTTACATTTTGTTTTAAATTTTTCGACATATTTTCAAATTATCTTATCTTTTAAAATAATTCGAATTTTTCCAACATTTTTTTTAAATTCTCAAAAATTACAAAAGTTGCCTGAAAGTCTTCCAGAATCTGGTATGTTTTTAAATATTCTCTTAAAATTATTTATTCAAAACAAAGAATCAGTTCAAATTTTTCCATTCATTTCAAGAAAATTTTTTTATTATCGTGAATCCTTTCAAAATCCTTAAGAAGCTACAAATTTTGTTTCAAATATTCAAAAATGTACTTTTTTTTTTTAATTTTGAAATATTTTCAACTTTTAAAATAATTCTGAATCATTTAAAAATTTCTAAATGTCATAAACTTACTCGCATTTTTTATAAATCTCTTAAAAATGTTCAAAATAAAAAATCAGTTTACAATCTTGAGAAAATTGATTTTTTTTTACGATTCCAGATATATTGAAAAAGTCTAATTTTTTTATTTTTCAGGATTTTGCAAAATTTTAGAAAAAATTCGACGCTGTTTAAAAGATATTTAAGACTTTTAGAAATTTTGAAGATAAATATCTTTGAAACTGATTCGAACAATTCCTAAAATTTTGAAAAATATTCGAAAATTTAAAAAAATGTCCTTAAATCTTTCAGATATTTTCGACATTTGTAGAAATCTTTTTAAATGTTTCTATACCTTTTTCAATTCTCTTTAAAAATTGGTTTTTCAAAATAAAAAGTCATTAAAAATTTTTTCAGGAATCTCTTTTTGAAATTTTTGAAAATTTACTTTTCGTTTTAAGTTTTTGGAAATATCTTTAAATTACAAATTATTTATTTTTTTAATCATTTCCAAAACTTTTAAACGTTTTAAATATATTTTAAAATAATTCTGAAATTTTTTTCGGAGGCTTCAAAAATTTACATTTTGTTTGAAATTTCGGGAATTCTTTTCAAATATAAAATAATTTTTCAACCATTTTCGAAACTTTTAAACCTTCAAAAAATATCTTTTAAAATTCTTTTTTTTCCAAAATTTTTCTTGAAATTCTGAAAAATTCAAAAACTTGCCTTTAAATCTTCCAGATTCTGTTTTGACAAAAAATTTTCGAAATCTTTTAAATTCTTTTCAAATATTCTCTTAAAATTAATTTTTCAAAATAAAAAATCAGTTTAAATTATGCCATGAATTTTGATAAATATTTTTTATTATCTTGAAACCTTTAAAAATTTTTTGTTTCAAATTTTTAATAAAACTTTGTAATCTTACTAATTGAACATTTTTTCTTTAAAATCGTCCACATTCTTTTTCGAAATTTTAGGAAATAAATAAAAATGTTTTAAAATAATAGTCAATTTTTCCTTAAAATTAATTTTTCAAAATAAAAATCAGTTCAAATTGTCCCAGGAATTTTAAGACGTTTTTTTATGATCGTAAAACCTTTCAAAATCTTTAAGAAGCTTCAAAATTTTTATTTCAAAATATTCAAATATGTCAGTTTTTTTAAAACTTACATTTTTGAAATATTTTTAAGTTTTAAATTAATTTGGAATATTTTTAAAACTTCTAAATGTCTCTTAAATCTGATCGAATTTTTTATAGATCTTCGTAAACTTGCTAATTAAAAGATTTTGCTTGAAAATCTTTCCCATTCTTTTTCGAAATTTTAGAAAATAATTAAAAATCTTTTGTAAATCTGTTCAAATTTCATATTTTTTAAAAATAATTTCTAAAACATTAAAACCTTCTAAATATCTTTGAAAATTATTTTAATTTTACCCACATTTTTCTTAAAATTCTGAAAAATAGAAAAAAAATGCCTTCAAATATTCCACATTCTGGTTTGACAATTTTGGAAATCTTTCGAAATAATTTAAAGTCTTTTTAAATATTCTCTTAAAATTAATTTTTCAAAATAAAAAATAAGTTTAAATTATCCCGTGAATTTTCAAAAATATTTTTTATTATCGTGAAACCTTTCTAAATGCTTCAAACATTTTTTTAAGCTTCCAGAGATGTGGAAAAAGTATAGTGTTTTATTTTTCAGGATTTTTAAAAATTTAAGAAAAAATTTGAGTCGGTTTGAAAGATATTCAGGACTTTTAGAAGTTTGGAAGATAAATATCTTTTAAATTGACTCGAAATATTCCTAAAATTTTGAAAAATCATTCAAAATTTAAAAAATTGCCCTGAAATCTTCCAGATATTTTCGAAATCTGTAGAAATATTTTGAAATTATAATAATATTTGGAAATATTTCGCAACTTTTTCAAATTTTCTTTTAAAATTAATTTTTCAAAATAAACAGTAATAAAAATTTTTCCCAGGAATCTCAAGAAATTTTTTTATTTTCTTTAAACCTCTCAAACTTCTTAAAAAGATTAGAATTATTTTGGAAATCTTCCATTTATATTTTGTTTACAACTTTTGGAAAACTTTCAAAATTGAAAAACATTTTTTCAAACATTTTCAAAACTTTCAAACCTTCTAAATATCTTTTAAAATTCTTCCAAAATTTTTCTTGAAATTCTGAAAAATTTTAAAACTTGAATTCAAATCTTCCAGATTTTGTTTTGAGAATTTTGGAAACCTTTTGAAATGTTAAAATTTTGTTTGAATATTATCATTAAATTAATTTTTCAAAATAAAAAAATCAGTTTAAATTATCCCATGAATTATGAGAAATATTTTGTATTATTGTGAAAGCTTTTGAAATTTAAAAAAAAATTTAAATCTTGCTAATGGAAAGATTTTTTGAAATTTTCTAAAATAATTTAAAAAATTTGGAAATTTTTGTTAATTTTCTCTCAAAATTTATTTAAAAAATAAAAATTCAGTTTTTTTCCCAGGAATTTTAATAAAGTTTTTTCATTTTCTTGAAGCCTTTTAAACTTCTTAAAAAGCTTCGACATTTTTTTCGAAATCTCAAAAATTTACATTTTGTTTTAGATTTTTTGAAATATTGTCAAATTTCAAATCATTTTTTTTCTATTTCGAAAAATTTTCTTAAAATTCTGAAAATTCCCTTTAAATCTTCCAGAGTCTCTTACGACGATTTCAGAAATCTTTTGTATTCTTTTAAAATGTTTTGTCATATTTTAAAATGTTTTTAAATATTCTCATAAAATTAATTTTTCCAAATCAAAAATCAGTTCAAATTTTCCCATGAATTCTAAGAAATTTTTTTATTATCGTGAATCCCTTCAAAATCCTTAAGAAGCTTCACAAATTTTTTTCCGAATATTCAAAAATGTACATTTTTCAAAACTTTTGAAATATTTTCAACTTTTAAATTAATTTGAATCTTTTTAAAATTTCGAAATGTCTTAAACTTAAACTTACTCGTAATTTTTATAAATCTTTTTTAATCTTGCTAATTGAACGATTTTGCTTGAAAATCGTTCCCATTCTTTTTCGAAATTTTAGAAAATGATTTAAAATCTTTTGAAATCTTTGTCAATTTTCTCTTAAAATTTATTTTAAAACTCAAAAATCAGTTGACATTTTCCCAGGAATTTTAAGACATTTTTTTATTATAATAATTATGATGTTAAAATATTCATTTTTTTATTATAATAATTATGATGTTAAAATATTTAAAAAAATGTTTAACATCAAAAATTAAATTTTTTTATTATCTTGAATTTTCAACGGAATAATGACATTGCCAAGCAAAAAGATGAATTTTTGACAATGAAAGAAAAAAAAATAACCCAAATTATTATTTTTGGGGGATATATAATTTAAAATAAAAATCTCTGCCGAACATTTCTTTTTTAAGTTAATTTGTTCATTTGTTTTTAAAGGTAAATATAAATATATAACTTTCCTAAGATTTCTTGAGAAAATTCAAAAATTTTGTTAAAGCTTCCAGATATGTCAAAAAAGTATAATTTTTCATTTTTCAGGATTTTGAAAAATTTTAGGAAAAATTCGAGTCAGTTTGGCAGATATTTAGACTTTTAGAAGTTTGTAAGATTTAAGATTATTATTATATATTATATTATATTATTATATTATTTACGATTATATTTAATATCTTTTAAACTGATTAAAAATATTCCTAAAATTTTGAAAAATCTTTCAAAATTGAAAAAATTGCCCTTAAATCCTCCAGATATTTTCGAAATTTGTAGAATCATTTTGAAATTATAATAATATTTTGAAATATTTTGAAACTTTTACAAATTTTCTTTGAAAATTAATTTTTCAAAATAAAAAGTAATTAAAAATTTTCCCAAGAATCTCAAGACATTTTTTCATTTTATTGAAAACTCTCAAACTTCTTAAAAAGCTCCGCAATTTTTTGCGAAATCTTCAAAAATTTAGATTTTGTTTAAAATCTTTGGAAATCTTTTCAAACCTGAAATCATTTTTTACCATTTTCAAAACTTTTGGAACTTTTAAATATCTTTTAAAATTCTTCGAATTCTTCCAAAATTTTTCTTGAAATTCTGAGAAATTAAAAAACTTGCCTTCAAATTTTCCAGATTCTGTTTTGATAATTTGGGAAATCTTCTGAAACGTTAAAATTTTTCAAAAATATTATCTTAAAATTAATCTATCGAAATAAAAAATCAGTTCAAATTATCCCATGAATTGTGAGATATATTTTTTATTATCGTGAAACCTTTTAAATTTTTTTTCAAATTTTGTATAAAATTTTGCAATCTCACTAAGCTTTTCCATTCTTTTTCGAAACTTTATAAAATAATTTAAAATCATTTGAAATCTTTGCCAATTTTCTCTTTAAATTTATTTTCAGAATAAAAAATCAGTTTAAATTTTCCCAGGCATTTTAAGAAAGTTTTTTTATTTTCTTGAAGCCTTTTAAACTTCTTAAAAAACTTCGACAATTTTTTCGGAATCTTCAAAAATTTAAAATTTTTTTCAAATTGTTTGAAATAGTTTCAAATTAGCTTATCTTTTAAATTAATTCGAATTTTTCCAAAAATTTTCTTAAAATTCTGAAAAATTACAAAAATTGCCTTAAAGTCTTCCAGAATCTGTTATGACGAATTTAGAAATTTTTAGTAATCTTTTAAAATATTTGTTCATCTTTTAATATGTTTTTAAATATTCTCTTAAAATTATTTATTCCAAACAAAGAATCAGTTCAAATTTTCCGTGAATTTTAAGAAAAATTCTTTATTATCGTGAATCCTTTCAAAATCCTTAAGAAGCTACAAATTTTTTTTCAAATATCCAATAATGTACATTTTTGAAAAATTTTGAAATGTTTTCAACTTTTAAAATAATTCTGAATCTTTTTAAAATTTCGAAATGTCATAAACTTACTCGCATTTTTCATAAATCTCTTAAAAATGTTCAAAATAAAAAATCAGTTTACATTCTTGAGAAAATTGATTTTTTTTTACTATTTCAGATATATCGAAAAAGTATAATTTTTTAATTTTAAGGATTTTGCAAAATTTTATAAAAAATTCGAGGCTGTTTAAAATATATTTAAGACTTTTAGAAATTTTGAAGATAAATATCTTTTAAACTGATTCAAACTTGAAAATTTTGAAAAATATTTGAAAATTAAAAAGAATGTCCTTAAATCTTTCAGATATTTTCGACATTTGTAGAAATCTTTTTAAATGTTTCTATACCTTTTTCAATTCTCTTTAAAAATTGGTTTTTCAAAATAAAAAGTCATTAACAATTTTTTCAGGAATCTCTTTTTGAAATTTTTGAAAATTTACTTTTCGTTTTAAGTTTTTGTAAATATCTTCAAAATACAAATTATTTCTTTTTTTTTTAAATCATTTCCAAAACTTTTAAACCTTTTAAATATATTTTAAAATTATTCGAATTTTTTAAAAAATTTTCTTAACATTCTGAAAAATTAAAGAAAAAATGTCTTCAAAACTTCCAGATTCTGTTATGACAATTTTAGACATCTTTTGAAATCTTTTAAAATGTTTTTTAAATATTCTCTTAACAATAATTTTGAACAAAAAAAATCAGTTCAAATTATCCCACGAATTTTAATAAATATTTTTAATTATCGCGAAAACTTTCAAAAAGCCTAAGAAGTTTTCAAATTTTTATTTCCAAATATTCAAAAATGGACGTTTTCTTATAACTTTTTTGAAATGTTTTCGAATTTAAAATTAATTTAGCATCTTTTTAAAACTTCTATATGTCTGCTCAACTTGACAGAATTTTGTTATAAAACTTTGTAAACTTGCTAATTGAAAAAGTTTGCTTTTAAAATTACGAATATTATTTTTCCAAAACTTAAAAAAATAATTTTAAATGTTTTGAAATCTTTGTCAATCTTCTCTTAAAATTAATTTTTTTTTAAATAAAGAATCAGTTTAAATTTTTGAAGGATTTTTGTTATTATCTTCAAAACTTGTTAAACTCTTAAAGAGCTCCTCCACTTTTGAAATGTTCAAAAATCTACACATTACAATTTGTATATTGAAGTACGGAACAACTTTATTCCATTGATTATTATTATTGAATATATTATTTAAATAACCTTAAATTTGTCATAAGCCTGATGTTTGCAGACTTTTCATTCTAAACGGGAAAAAGGAACGACAGCTTCATCCAATCATGAACGCGGGTTTCCCGACAACAATAGTTTCAAATTGTTTCGAGTTATTTCGAGATGGTTCGAGAAATCATCGAAAATGGCGCCATGCTCTTTTTAATATAGGAAAAAATGATGTGGCAGTCCACAAAGAAACACGTTTTGTAACTCGTCAGCTTTACCTCAAAGGGATAAAAGTAGAAAGGTGCCGATTCAAAATTTTCAAAAATATTCCACATTAAAGTTGGTTCAAGAAAGTTAAAAAAAAAAGTGAATTGAGATTGAGCCTAATTTTGGGTTTTTGAAAAATGATTATTTTTGGGTCCTGGATGTTCTAATTTCCGTGACATTATAAATCAACCTAATTTTTAATATGAACACAAATAGGGATTTATTTTATATTTGGTAGTTATTAAGGTTTTTCTCTGTTTTCCTTTTGTTGAAGCTTCGTAACCCAGATTACACTTTTGAACTCTCAGAGAGTTCCGGTTTTAGCAAGTCTAGAATAAATGCTATTAATACCATTGCACGTGCGCTTAATTATAATCTGAATTACTCTCGACGAAACTCGTAACTTAATTTGCTGGAATTCAATCATTCAGTAATTAATTACTGTTGCGGTTATTTGGTATTGTAAAACCGTCGCGATCGAAATCTAAAAATTTTAATAACAAATTTGGACAACCGCCATAAAAGACTCCCATTGTAATTAAAAAAAAAAAATTCTTAAGAAAAAAAAAATTTCCTTGAACTGTTCCTACCTGCTCTAATATTTCTTACCTTGATAAGGGTGCTGTATGAGCACCGAAACGTTGGTAAATATTATGAACTATGTGGGAAGGGTGGGGCAAGAGTGGAGCACTGGTTGGAGGAGTGCGTAGAGGTGGAAAGGAGTGGGATAAGCATGGAGGTATTGATGCATGAAAGGGGGGACAAAAGGACAGTAGCATGGGTGAAGGGAGTCCTGGGTAAGATGGAGAAGAAGAGAAGGAAGAGGAATGGAGAAGGAAAGATTGTAAATAGAGGAGGAAGTAAATATAAGTAAATGTAAATATTGTAAATAATAGATAAGTATTAGGGATTAGCCGCGGAGGCAGAGTTTGGTAATGCGAGGCAAAGCGAGAAAGTAGGGTCATGCGTGCGAGGCGAGGCGAAGCGAGGAAGGCAATGCGATAAGAGCGAGCGGCGTTAGAGATAGGGTGTGGAAAGATGTTAGTTTTAAGGGTTAGTTTAAAGAAAATTCTGCAAAAAATGGAAGTGTAAGCAAGTCAATTCTTTAAGGCCAGCAGGCTAGAAAATAAAAGTTTATCTATCTAGAAGGAAGGGGATTTGGTTGGTTGCCTTTTCATTTTTCTTTCCTCTTTTTTATTATTGTTCAAAGAAAAAAAAAAAAAAATTTCTTAAGAGAAAGTTTTTTTTTAAATTACAATGGGAGCATTGGTTTGGTTGAAAATTCAACTATTTGGTTTAAAACTTGTTTATTTTGTTGAAAATGCAACTATTTTGTTTAAAAATCATCATTTTTAGTTAAAAAGGTAAGTAATTGGTTGAAAGTAGTTAATAAATAAAATATTAATAATAGTTAATAATATATTGATAATTTGTTTAAACAATTAGATTTCCTATATTTCATTAATTTTTATCTTAGAAAAAAAGCAATAATAATTACATTGGTTGTAAATTTAACTATTCAGTTGAAAATGCATTTTTAAAACTAAAAATTTAACTCTTCCATTTTTTGTTGAAAATTCATGCTTTTTTTTTAAATTCGTCTTGTTTACATTTCCAAAGAGATAAGAAAAATTAAATAATGAGAAAAACTTAATTTGAAGAATTCGAAAAAAAATTTAGAAGCTTTTTAATAATTTTGAAAGTTTTTGAGATTAAATTTTTTAAAGATTTCTGGGAAAATTTTTAATGGTTTGGGTTTAATTTCAAAAGAATAATTTTAAGTTTTGAAGATATCAAATCGTGTGGAAAAATAATATGGAAGACTTTAAGACAATTTTTTTAATTTTCCAGGATTTAGAAAAATTTAGGTAAACTCAATTTTGCAGGGCGTCAAGAGTATGAAAAAAATATTCTTAAGATTCATGGGAAAATTTCAAATAATTCTTTTCAAAATTAAAAAAAAAATTTTAAAAGGCTCAAATTTTTCCTAATATTCTAAGAGCAAATTGAAAAAGATTACAAAACATTTAAAATTTTGAAAAATAGTGTTCCGAAAAAAAGTAGAAGATTTTTTAATCAAAATGTTTCAATTTGGTAAGAATAAAAAATCAAAAAAAATCGAGTAAATTCCAGAAATATTTGGAAGATTTGAAGAGATTGAAAAAGAATTTTATACTTCAAAAGATTTTAAAAAATGCAGATTTTTTAAAAAGATTTCAAACCAAAACTTTAGAAGCTTTAAAAGAATTTTAAAAGGTTTCAAGTGAATAAACAAATTTTCCAAAATTCTCAGGAAAATTTGGAAGATTTTAAGGCAATTTTTTACTTTTTGAATCATTTTTCAAAATTTCAGGAAAAATTCAGGTCAGCTAAAAATATTTTTAAGCATTTAAGAGGTTTCGAATAGATTAAAAATATTTTCAAACTTGAAAGCATTTCCGAAAATTTAATCAAAGATTTTTTATATCTTCCAAACTTCTAAGGGTCCTAAATATCTTTCAAAAAGGTTCGAAATTTTCCTAATATTTTGTAAAATCCTGTCAAATAATTTTTTTTTTTAATCTTCTAAATTCTTTTTTGACACATCTGAAATATTCAAGAATCTTTTCTAATTTTCTTAAAATTCCTAGGAAAGTTTGGAAGATTATGAGGCAATTTTTTACTTTTTGAATCATTTTTCCAAATTTTAGGAAAAATTCGTGTCAGCTAAAAATATTTTTAAAAACTTAGGAGGTTTTAAATAGATTTAAAATATTTTGAAACTTGGAAGCTTTTCCGAAATCTCAACAAATATTTTTTATTTCTTCCAAACTTGTAAATGTCCTAAATATATTTTAAAAAGGCTCGAATATTTCCTAATATTTTGTAAAATCCTGTCAAATAATTTTTTTTTTAATCTTCTAGATTCTTTTTTGACACATCTGAAATATTCAAAAATCTTTTCTAATTTTCTTAAAATACCTAGGAAAGTTTGGAAGATTTTGGGGCAATTTTTTATTTTTGAATCATTTTTCAAAATTTTAAGAAAAATTGGAGTCAGCTAAAAATATTGTTAAAAATTTAGGAGGTTTTAAATAGATTTAAAATATTTTGAAACTTGGAAGCATTTCCGAAAACTTGAAAAATATTTTTTATTTCTTCCAAACTTCTAAAAGTCCTAAATATCTTTTAAAAAGGCTCAAATTTTTCCTAATATTTTGTAACTTCCTGTAAAATAAAAAAATTATTTTTTAATCTTCTAGATTCTTTTTTGACACGTCTGAAATATTCACAAATCTTTTCTAACTTTCTTAAAATTCCTAGGAAAATTTGGAAGATTTTGAGGCAATTTTTTATTTTTGAATCATTTTTAAAAATTTTAGGAAAAATTCGAGTCAGCTAAAAATATTTTTAAACATTTAGGACATTTTAAATAGATTTAAAATATTTTTTAACTTGATAGCATTTTCGAAATCTTAACAAATATTTTTTATTTCTTCCAATCTTCTAAAAGTATCTTTGAAAAGGGCTCGAATTTTTCCTAATATTTGGCCAAATCCTGTAAAATAACAAAAAAAAATTTTAATCTTCTAAACTCTTTTTTAACACATCTGAAATATTCAAAAATCTTTTCTAATTTTCTTAAAATTCCTAGGAAAGTTTGGAAGATTTAAAGGCAACTTTTTTTATAATTTTGAACGACTTCATAATTTTAAGAAAATATAATATTTTGTTAATTCATCTTTTTTGGTCGAAAGTTTAACCGTGTTATTGAAAATTCGTCCATGTATAAAAATAAAAATCAATCAGGATATAAAAACAATTGGACTGAATACGATTATTTTTATGACCATCTTTCTTTATATAGATTAGCCTCTTTTACTTTCAGAGTTCAATAAATCCTATTGCATAATACGTAACAAGGTTTATAGTCCGGCGCGTGTTCTGCACTGTTAAATAATAAATCGAGCGTCTTCATATTCTGACATCAACATCATCCACTATAGAACTTATGATTTATAAATAATAAAATTTGAAAAAAATATTATATACATTATTAGTATAATAATCAAATTTAATAATAAAATTGATGATTCGTTCAATTTCAGCGTGATATTTTGCAATTGAAAATTTTGGGTCGCTGAATCCGAATCCGAAATCGGAATTTTCAAGTTAGCTCTTAATCTCTTTCTAACTTTAAAATCCTTTTTTTCGTACATTTTCCAGCCCCAAAATAATAGGAGTTCCGACGGACTATACTAGGCAATTCATATGTATTTTGGGTCGCAGAATCCGAATCCGAAGTCGGACTTTCTAACCTTAAAAACACTTTTTTCATACATTTGCAGCCCCACAAAAAATAGGAGTTCCGAAGACCTAGACTAGTCAATTCTTATATAGTTTGGGTCGCTGAATCCGAATTCAAAGTCGGAATTCCGAAGTAAGATCTTGTTTTCTTTCTAACCTCAAAAGACACTTTATTCGCACATTTCACAGCTCCACAAAAAAAAAAACGTATGAGTTCCGACGGACCAGACTGGTCAATTATTCCGTATATAATAATAATAATAATAGATCTTTATTATGTTCCACGAAATATGTACATGAGCTTACAGAAAGAGATAGACGAGTGGACATAAAAGGCCGAGGTTCAGCTGAGCTGCTTTACAATTGGGTCGCTGAATCCGAATCTGAAGTCGGAATCTCCGAGTTAGCTCTTGCTCTCTTTCTAACTTCAAAATCCTTTTTTTCGTACATTTTCCAGCCCCACAAAAAATAGGAGTTCCGACGGACCAGACTGGTCAATTCTACCGTATATTGGGTCGCTGAATCCGAATCTGAAGTCGGATTTTCCAAGTTAGCTCTTACTCTCTTTCTAACTTCAAAATCCTTTTTTTCGTATATTTTCCAGCCCCACAAAAACATAGGAGTTCCGACGGACTAGACTAAGGAATTCTTATGTATTTTGGGTCGCTGAATCCAAATCCGAAGTCGGACTTTCCAACCTTAAAGAAACTTTTTTCGTACATTTCCCAGCCCCACAAAAAAGGAGTTCCGGCGGACTAAACTAGTTCATTATTACGTATTTTGGGTCGCTGAATCCGAATCCAAAGTCAGAATTCACAAGTTAGCTCTTACATTCTTTATAACCTTGAAAAACACTTTTTTCGTACATTTCTCAGCCCCAGGAAAAACTAGAATTTCCGTCGGGCCAGACTAGTCAATTCTTACGTATTTTGGGTCGCTGAATCCGAAATCGAAATTCCCAAGTTAGCTCTTACTCTCTTTCTAACTTCAAAATCCTTTTTCTCGTACATTTTCCAGTCCCACAAAAAAATAGGAGTTCCGACGGACTAGACTAGGTAATTCTTATGTATTTTGAGTCGCTGAATCTGAATTCGAAGTCGGAATTCCGAAGTTAGCTATTACTTTCCTTATAACCTTAAAAAACACTTTTTCCGTACATTTCCCAGTCCCAAGGAAAACTGGAAGTTCCGACGGACCAGATTAGTCAATTCTTACGTATTTTGGGTCGCTGAATCCAAATCCGAAGTCGGACTTTCTAACCTTAAAAACACTTTTTTCGTACATTTTCCAGCCTCACAAAAAAAAATAGGAATTTCCAAGACCTAAACTAGTAAATTCTTATGTATTTTGGGTCGCTGAATCCCAATCCGAATTAGGACTTTCTAACCTTAAAAACACTTTTTTCCTACATTTCACAGTCCCACAAAAAAGGAGTTCCGGCGGACTAAACTAGTTCATTCATACGTATTTTGAGTCGCTGAATCTAAATCCAAATTATGTTTGTCAACTTAAATTAATTATTACCTCTCTTAAAGTCTTTTTTAATGTTTTGAAACCTTTTGAAATATTCTCTTAAAATTAATTTTTCAAAATAAAGAATAACTTTAAACATTCTCAGGAATCTTAATAATATTTTTTTAATATCTTGTCACCTTTCAAAATCATTAAAAAAAATCAAAAATTTATTCCTAAATCTTCAAAAACCTACATTATGTTCTAAATTTGTTCAAATCTTTTTTAAATTATTTTTGTATATTTTCAAAACTTCTAAATATCTCTTCAAATTATTATAAATTATAAATATTTTCATAAAATTAATTTTTCAAATTAAAGAATTATTTACATTTTTTCTGGAATCTTAAGAAAAAAATTGTATTATCTTAAAACTAAATTCGAAAAAAGTTTTATTTATTTTTAATCTTCATTTTTGAAGGTAAAATGTATTTTTTTTCACTGCACAATTTTAAACCTGAAAATTATATAAATTAAACATTTAAAACTCAAAACTTCAAAAGAAAAATTAATCAATCAATTTTTAATTTAACTTTTTTTTTAAATTTGACAAATTTGTGAATTAAAAATTTCTTCTTTTATTTTTATATAATTTAAATTCAGAATAGTTTCTCTCTGGTTTTGATGATTTAATTTTGTAGTCTAGTATTTAAAACTTTATTTATTTAAATACTTTGTTAAAAGTCAAACTCTTTTGATAAAAATTAATTTTTTTGTTTGAAAATTTGTGTTTTTTGGTAGAAATTTAAAAACTTTTTGGTTGAAAATTCTTGTCGTTAAAAAAAAAAATTATTATAGTTCCAAATTTATCACTTTCTTTGAAAATGTAACTTTTTTTTGAAAACTATTATTTTTTTTTTTAAATAGTTTTTTTTACTGAAAATGGAATATTCCATCATTTTAGTTGAAAATTCAACTCTTTGGTTGAACATCAATTTATTTTTCTGAAAATTTAACTATTCAATTTTTCGTCGACAGTTTATCTCTTTTAGTTGAAGATTCCTTTTTTCTTTTTTTTGAAAATTCGCCTTTTTTGGTAGAAAATAATCTTCTTGGATAAAAATTAAATTATTCTAGTTAAAAGGTCATCATTTTAGTTGTAAATTCATCTCTTTGGTTGAACATCAATTTATTTTTCTGAAAATTTAACTATTCAATTTTTGGTCGACAGTTTATCTCTTTTAGTTGAAGATTGATTTTTTCTTTTTTTTTTTTTTGAAAATTCGCCTTTTTTGGTACAAATGAATTTTCTTGTATAAAAATTAAATTATTCTAGTTAAAAGTTCATCATTTTAGTTGGAAATTCATCTCCCTGGTTGAACATTAATTTATTCTTCTGAAAATTTAACTATTAAATTTTTGGTCGACAGTTTATCTCTTTTAGTTGAAGATTCATTTTTTTTTAATTCGCCTTTTTTGGTAGAAAATAATCTTCTTGGATAAAAATTAAATTATTCTAGTTAAAAATTCATCATTTTAGTTGTAAATTCATCTTTTTTGTTTAAAATTTAACAATTCCAGTTGAAGATTCATCATTTTAGTTTAGTTGAAGATTCACCATTTTCTTTGAAAATGTAACTATTTTGTTGAAAACTATTATTATTATTTTTAACATCAGTTTTTTTACTGAAAATGAAATATTCCAATTGAATATTCCATCATTGTAGTTGAAAATTCATCTCTTTGGTTTAACATTAATTTTTTTAACTAAAAATTTAACTATTTAATTTTTGGTTTAAAAATGATCTTTTTTAGTTGAAAATTTATGTATTTTGTTCAAAATTCGTCTTTATTTGATAAAAAGTAATCTTTTTGGTTAAAAATTCATCTTTTTGGATGAAAATTCATCTTTTTTGTTTAAAAATTATTATTATTTATATTTGTTTTTAATAAATTTTTAATTTATTATAAAAATAAATTATAAAAACAATTATTTAAATTAATATTTGTTATTTTTTTGAAAATTATTAATTTTTTTTTTTAATTAATTTTATTTTACTAAAATTGTAACTATTCCAAATGAATTTTTCGTCATTTTAGTTGAAAATTTATCTCTTTAGTTGAACATCAATTTTTTTACTGGAAATTTAACTATTCCATTTTTGGTTAACAATTTATATTTTTTATTTGAAAATTCATCTTTTTTCATGGAAAATTAATATTCTTGGTTGAAAATTCAACTATTCTACTTAAAAATTCCTTATTTTAGTTTAAAATTTATAAAATTAGTTGAAAATTAATTTTTTAAACTGAAAATTGAGCTAATCCATTTTGGTTTAAAAATTTGACTTTTTTAGTTGAAAATTCAACTATTTCGTTGAAAATTCATGTACTTTGTTGAAAAATCTTCTTTTTGGCAGAAAGTTAATCTTATTTTTTTTAAATTAACCTTTTGTTTAAAAAATAAATAAATAAAATAAATAATTAAATGATTAAAAAATATTTTGTTTAAAAATTAAAGTATTTCACTTAAATATTCATCATTTAGTTAAAAATTCATCTTTTTGGTTAAAAATTAAACTCTTTTGTTAAAAATTCATTTTTTTTAATTTAAAATTCATCTAATCCAACTGAAAATTCGTCATTTTAGTTTTAAAAATCATCACTTTGGTTGAAAATTTGTTTGCTTTTTTCGGGTGAAAAATTAATTTTTTTTTACCGAAAATTCAACTATTCCATTTTTGGTTAAAAATTGATATTTTTTAGTAAAAAATTTAACTATTTGGTAAAAAAATATTTTCTAGCACAAAATTCAACTATTTGGTTAAAAATTGATATTTTTACTTGAAAAGTTAGGAATTTAAAGCGGTTTAAATTGAATTTATTATTCGAAAAAATAATAATTTTACCTAAATATGCACTCATTTTTTAGTATAAGATAAAATAATTTTTTTTTTTAATTATTATTTAAATTCATGGACTTTGAGACAAATTGAAAAAATGATTCATTATGTTTTTAATATTATTTAATGAATAGATAGTGTTAATATATTTACGAATATTTTTTAATATAACAAATTAAACAATTATACCTGCAAAGAAGTTTTTAATTTGTAATTTTTGAACTATAAATACAAACAAATAAATATCAATGTTTAAAAAAAGAGTGTGTATATGTGAAAAAGGATAAAAATATTTCCTAGCGGACTCAGTGAACGGAACAGTCACTACGTGGTCACGCGGTCCGCACAGGCCGTCCGCACAGGCTGTGCGGTCCGCTAGGACGTCTGTCTTTTTTCTGAAGGTGTCTTTATTATTAACACTGTCTAAGAATTAGTTATTTTTCCGTATGAAAAATTTGTTATGACACACTTTTCTGCAAAGGAGCTTTGTCTTTTCTGTTCTGTTTTTATTCTTTGTTTTTTCCTTCTGCATTGTAATAAAGCCTAGAGAACTCATCAGCCTCAGGCTACCTGAGAACAAAGTCTACTTAATTCTGAAATATAGTTAGACTCATATAGAGTCTCTTAATGAGAGAAATTTTTTTCATAAAAAATAACACGAATCCATTGGAAATAATTTAAAAACAGTATATATACCCTCTAAATTTGAATTTGTAAAATAGTTTTCCAAATTTTTTAAATTTAATAGTTGAATTTTATAACTAAAAAAGATCATTTTTTTAACAAAAATTATATAGTTAAATTTTCATTTTAAAAAAATGGTTTTCAATAAAAAATTTTTTTTAACAAAACAGTTGAATTTTTATCCCAAAAAGATTTTAAATACCGAAATATGAATTGAAAAAAAAATTAATTTTGAACAAAACAATCGAATTTTCAACCGAAAGCGATAACTTTTCAAAAAAATAGTTGAATTTTCACCTGAATAATAAAATTTTTAACTAAAAATTTTATCTTTAGGAGGAAGTAACAGCAAAAAAGGAAATAGAAATCCCTGCCAAGAAAAAAATTTAACCAAAAGGTTAAATTTTGAAGCCAAAAAAACAAATTTTCTACAAAACAGTTGATTTTCAACACAAAGAGTAATTTTAACCAAATGGTTAAATTTTTCATGAAATTGTTGAATATTAAAGCCAAAAAGATGAATGCCCAACAAGAAAAGTAATATAGAGAATTGTTCTGGTCAAATAATTTTTGGAAAAACGAGAAAAAATTTGCCTCGGCCCGGATTTGAACCCGGAACGCCACTATTTACGAGTGGAGCGTTTAATTAATTACACCACCGCGACGACAGAAAATCGGTTCTTGTTTCTCCTATTTCACAGAAATAGATTAATTTTCAACAAAAAAATATTTTTCAGTCGAAAAAAGAAAAAATGTCAACAAATTTGTTAAATTTTCAAGTCAAAGTATTAAGAATTTAATGCAATGTTTATTTAAACTATTATTCCTTAGTCTATACATTATTATAAATTCCATATATTTATCGCAAATTTCACAGTTTTTTTGGTTTGAAAATTGAACAGTTTAGTTGAAAATTAACTTTCTTATTGAAAATTAATAATTTTGGGTTAAATTTCAACTGTTTTTTTTTTTAAATTTCGTCTTTTTGACCTCAAATTTGAACAATTTTGTTAACAATTTTTTTCTTGTCTGAAAAATCTTTTATGGTGGAAAATTTAACTATTTTCTTGAAATTTTTTATTTTTAAGTTGAATTTCACTGCTTTTGATTTAAAATTAAAATCTTTTTTGGTTAAAATATCAACTATTACATTTTTCATTGAGAAATCTTTTTGGCTTGAAATTCAGCAATTTCGTAAAAAAATATCAAGCATTTGGTTGAAAATTAACTTTTTTGTTGAAAATTCAACTTTTTTGTAGAAAATTTGCCTTTTTGGTTTCAAAATTTAACAATTTGGTTATTTTTTTTTTGGACTGAAAAAAATTGTTTGGTTGAAAATTTAACTCGTTTGTTCAAAATTCATCTGTTTTGGATGAAGATTCAACTATTTTGTTGAAAATTCCTCTTTTCAGTTCAATTTTTTTTGTCATATCATCAATTATTACATTTTTAGTTGAAAATAAATCTTTTTGGCTTGAAAATTCAACAATTTAAAACAAAATCAATCAACTGGTTGAAAATTAACTTTCTTGTTAAAAAAATGCATCTCCCTGGTAGAAAATTTGTCTTTTTGGCTTCAAATTTAACGATTTGGTTGAATTTTTTTTCTTGGCTAAACATTTTTTTTTTTTTTTTTTGATAATTTAACTTTTACATTCGAAATTCGTCTGTTGTTTGTTTGTTGAAAAATAGCCAGACTCAGAAGAGTAAATAATCGAAATTGTTTAAATAATTAATAATTCTTGTAAATTTACAAAACATAATAAGGAGTCACCGGAAAGATAATCTTAGTTGACTCCACAAACAAATTGTTCTGAATGTGTTCATAAAAATTGTTTAAATAATTCATAATTATTGTAAATTTTCAAAGTATCATAGGAAAGAGGTATTTGAAAAACATTCTTTATTGAGTCCGTAAACAAATTGAGCCTATTCTTTAAAAAAATAGCCAAACTCTTGATTTGTTTATCAAAATTGTTTAAATAATTATTCATTCTTTGAAATTTGCAGAGCATTATAGCAAAAGGTCACTGCAAAGATATTCTTACTTAATTCTATAAAAAATGGAGCCTATTCGTTAAAAAATAACCAAACTCTCAGTTTTTAAATTAAAATTGTTTAAATAATTGAAAATTATTGCAAGTTTAGAAAGCAACATAGATAACAGTCACCGAAAATATATTCTCAGTTGAATTCGTAAACAAAGTCAGCCTATTTGTTGAAAAACAGCCAAACTCTGAATATGTGTACGAAAATTGTTAAAATAATTAACAATTATTGTAAATTTGCAAAGTCTGTAAACCAATTGAGCCAATTCGGTAAAAATAATGATATTACAAATAATAATTCTTGTAAATTTACAAAGAAGCATATAAAATAGTCATCGAAAAGACATTCCTAGTTGACTCCGTAAACAAATTCTGCCTATTCCTTGAAAAATAGACAAACTCTGAATATTTTTAGAAAAATTGTTAAAATAATTAATAATTATTTTATACTTGCAAAGTATCGTAGAAAATATTTATTGGGAATACATTCTTTCTTGATTCCCTAAACTAATTGTTCCTATTCGTTGAAAAATGATCGGGCGCTTAATTTGTTTATAAAAATTCTTTAAATAATTAATAATTCTTGAAAATTTGCAAATATATACCATTAAACCATTTCCCTTTCAGGGTAGGCGTGACACTACCCGATTCGGGTAGTGTTTCTAGGTTTTTCTTGTAGTTATAAATAACTTCAAGTGTGGGCTCACCACACCCACGATGTGCCAACAGCACTCATGTCAGTATTCTTGAATGGTCACCCATCCAAGTACTAACCGCGTCCAACGCTGGTTAACTTCAGTGATCTGACGAGAACTGGGTTTTTCAGCGTGGTATGGCCGTTGGCAAATAATTATAGAAAAAAGTAATCTGAAAGATATTCTTACTTAATTCTGTAAAAAATTGAGCCTAATCGTTGAGAAATAGCCAAACTCTTAATTTTTTGATCAAAATTGTTTCAATTATTAATAATTATTGTAAATTTACGAAGCAACATAGAAAAGTTTCATCAGAAAGACATTCGTAGTTGACTTTGTTAACAAACTGTACCTATTCCTTGAAAAATAGCCAAACTCTAAATATGTTTATGAAAATTGTTAAAATAATTAATAATTATTATATATTTGCAAGCTATCGTAGAAACGAATTATTGGAAATACATTCTTTCTTGATACCCTAAACTAATTTATCCTATTCATTGAAAAAAGGCCAAGGTCCTTCTGAAAAGTTAAACAAAAATGTAAAGTTGGTTTTTAAATAAAAAAATTAACAAAATTTATTATAAAAAATCCAAACACAATTAAAAAATAAATGGTACTCAAAATTTCGAAAGTTTCAAACATTTTGAAATATAAATGAACTATGACTAAAACGTTAAATCGAAAATGAATTTTTCAAAATACGAATAAAATATTTAAAATGTTAATTAAAAGCCTTATTTTTTAAAAATGCGTGAAAGGAATCGTATATATACCGAAGTATAAATGCATATACTTCCACTAAGCTTCTTATGAAAACAAACATCTCGAGTTCAAATAAACACAGATCGCCCATCGTCGATGAGATCGCCTTATGGTTAACTAAGTAACGGTAACGGTAACTAAACGACGAATACCAACTTTCAAAGATAGGATAGTTCAATTTTCAACTAAAAAAAATCAATTGTCCACAAAAAATGGAATGCTTAAATTTTAAGTTAAAACATTAATTTTCAATTAAAAGAAAAAAAGAAAGTTTCAGCAAAAAAAAATATAATTTTCAATTAAAATTATAAATCTTCAAAAAAAAATGATTTTTCAACAAAGTGGTTCAACTTTCAAATAAGCAGATCAATTTTCAACCAAAAAAGATTAATTTTCAACCAAAAAGTTGCATTTTTATCCCAAAGCGATTTTAAACACCAAAATATGAATTCTAAATTCGTCTGTTTTTTGTTTGAAAATTCGTCTTTTTTAGTTGAATTTCACTGCTTTCGATTTAAAATTCAAAATTTAACAATTTGGTTAATTTTTTTTTTTTAACTGAAAAATCTTTCTTGGTTGAAAATTTAACTCTTTTTTGTAACAAATTCATCTGTTTTTGATGAAGATTCAACTATTTTGTTGAAAATTCCTCTTTTCAGTTTAATTTTTTTTTTGTCATATCAATTATTACATTTTTAGTTGAAAATAAATCTTCTTGACTTGAAAATTCAACAATTTTTTTAAAAAATCAACCAATTGGTTGAAAATTAACTTTCTTGTTAAAAATGCAACTCCCTGGTAGAAAATTCGTATTTTTGGCTTCAAATTTAACGATCTGATTGAATTTTTTTTCTTGGCTGAAGATTGTTTTTTTTTTTTAATTTATCTATTTTATTCGAAATTCGTCTATTTTTTGTTTGAAAATTCGTATTTTTAAGTTGAATTTCACTGCTTTCGATTTAAAATTAAAATATTTTTTGCCTAATAATAATTTTGGCTAATAATTAACTTTTTTGTTGAAAATTCGTATTTTTGACTTCAAAATTTAACAATTTGGATAATTTTTTGTTCTGTGCTCAAAAATCTTTCTTAGTAGTAAATTTAACTCTTTTGTTTAAAATTCGTCTTTTTTTTTGTTGAAAATTCATATCTTTTAGTACAAATTTAATCTTTTTTGGTTAAAAATGCAATTATTTGATTGAAAATTAATCAATTTTGGTTAAAGACCAATTTTCGTTGAAAATTTAACTGTTTTTATAGAAAATTCGTCCTTTTGGCTTGAAAATTTAACAATTTCGTTGACATTTTTTCTTTTTTCGACTGAAAAATATTTGTTGGTTGAAAATTAATCTATTTTGGATGAAGATTCAACTATTTTGTTGAAAATTCCTCTTTTGTAGTTGAATTACATTGCTTTTTTTGACAAGAACCCATTTGCTGTGGTCGCGGTGGTGTAATTAATTAAACGTTCCGCTCGCAAATAGTGGCGTTCCGGGTTCAAATCCGGGCCGAGGCAAATTTTTTTCTCGTTTTTCCAAAAATTATGTGACTGAATTATGACTCCTGAAGATAAAATTTTTAGTTAAAAATTTTATTATTTAGTTGAAAATTCAACAATTTGGTTGAAAAGTTATCACTTTCGGTTGAAAATTCGATTGTGTTGTTCAAAATTAATTTTTTTTTTAATTCATATTTTGGTGTTTAAAATCTTTTTGCGATAAAAATGCAACTGTTTCGTTGATTCTTTGTTAAAAAATAATTTTTTGTTGTTGAAGATTCATAATTTTAATTGAAAACTCTTTTTTTTTTTGCTGAAACTTTCTTTTTTTTCTTTTAATTGAAAATTAATTTTTTAACTTGAAATTTAAGTATTCCATTTTTTGTGGACAATCGATCTTTTTTAGATGAAAATTCTACTATTTAGTTTAAAATTCATGTATTTTGTTGAAAATTCAAGAATTTTGTTCCTTGGTTGAAAATACAAATATTTTTGTAGAAATTTCATATTTTTTAGGTGAAAATTCAACTTCTTGGTTAAAAGTTGAACTACTTTCTTAAAAGTTCATTTTTTTGGTTGAAAATTCATAATTTTACTTGAAATTCTTTTTTTTTCTTTGGTAAAAATTATTTTTTTTAACTGAAAATTTAAATATTTTGTGTAAATTCATATTCTAGGGTAAATTCATATTCTAGGGTAGAAAATTCAACTGTTTCGTACAAAAATTAAACTGTTTTGTTCAAAAAATTTTTTTTAATTATCATGAATTAAAAATAAATTTTTTTAAACGAAAATTTAACTACTTCATTTTTGTTTTAAAAAATGATCTTTTTTAGTTATAAAATTCAACTATTAAATAAAAAAAATTTAGAAAACTATTTTAGGCGGTTCGAATATTTTATTGTTTTTTTATTTTATTGTTATTAATAATTTTTTTATTGACATTCTTGGTTGAAAGATGAACTACTTTCTTGAAAGTTAATTTTTTTGGTTGAAGATTCATAATTTTAGTTGAAAATTCTTTTTTTTGTTTTGTTAAAAATTAATTTTTTAAATTGAAAACATAACTATTTTCTTGAAAATTCAGCTGATTGGTTAAATATTAACTTTTTTGTTGAAAATTCATATTCTGGGGTTGAAAATTCAACTTTTATGTGGAAAATTCGCATTTTTGGCTTGAAAATTCAACAATTTGGGGGAAAATTTAATTATTTGCATAAAAATTAATGTATTTAATTGAAATTTCTTATTTTTTGAAAAAAAAAATTTTTCGTTAAAATGCAACTGTTTGGTTGAAAATTCGTTTTTGTTGGTGAAATCCAACTGTTTTTTATTTTAAATAAATTTTGTTGCTAAATATTAACTATTACATTTTTTGTTGTAAAACTCATCTTTTTGGGCTGGAAATTCAACTCCATGTTTGAAAATTGAACTACTTTCTTAAAAGTTAATTTTTTTGGTTGAAGATTCATTATTTTAGTGAAAAATTCGTTTTTTTATTGTTAAAAATTAATCTATTCATCTGAAAATGTAACTATATGTAGAAAATTCAGCTTATTGGTTGAAATTTCACTTTTTGATGAAAATTCATATTCTAGTTCGTCTTTTTTGGAAAAAAATCAATTTTTTTCGTTAAAATTCGAATATTTTATTGGAAATTCATTTTTGTTTGGTTAAATCCGACTGTTTTATTTTCAATACATTTTTTTTAAATATCAACTATTAAATTTTTCGTTTAAAACTTTTTTTTAGGTAGAAAATTCAACTTCTTGGTTGAAAGTGGAACTACTTTCTTAAAAGTTTATTTTTTTTTGGTTGAAAATTCATCATTTTAGTTTAAAATTCGCTGCTTTTTGTTGTTAAAAATTAATTTTTAAACTAAAAATTTAATAGTTGATACGTAAAAAAAAATTATTTAACCAAACTGGCATGAAAATTCAACAATTTGGTTTAAAATTCAAATCTTTCTTACAAAAGCAAACTATTTTATATTAAAAAAATGTATTGAAAATTAATTCTCTCAAATGAAAATTTAAGAACTTAATTTTTGGTTGAAAATTGATCTTCTTTAGTTATAAAATTCAACTATTAAGTTAAAAAATATTAGAAAACTATTTGAGGCGGTTTGAAAATTTTAGCAATGAATCATATTCACTTTTGAATGAATTTTCAAAAATTAAAAAGGTATCACTCAATTTTTTGTTAAAAATTCATCTTTAAAAAAAAAATTTCGTTAAAATTCAACTGTTTGGTTGAAAATTAATATGTTTTAGTTGAGGATTCGAATATTTTGTTGGAAATTCGTTTTTTTTTTTGTTAAGTCCGTTTTTGTTTATTTTAAATTTAAACTTTTTTGTTGGAATATGAACTATTAAATTTTTTATTGAAAACTTATCTTTTTAGGTTTGAAAATTCAAATTCTTGTTTTGGAACTTGAACTATTTTCTTGAAACTTAATTTTTTTGGTTGAAGATTCCTAATTTTAGTTGAAAATTCATTCTTTTGTTAAAACTTAATTTTTTAAGTGAAAATTTAACTATTTTGTTAAAAATTCATATTCTAAGGTTGAAAATTCAACTCGTTTTTAGAAAATTCGTCTTCTGACTTGAAGATTCAACAATTTTGTAGCAAATTCAACTATTTCGTACAAAATTAACTATTTCTTTTTATTTTATTTATTTAAAAAAATATTTGTTTTAAAAATTAATTCTCTTGAATGAAAATTCAACCACTTCATTTTTGGTTAAAAATTGATCTTTCTTAGGTTTCAATTCAACTATTAAGTAAAAAATGTAAAAAAAAAAATATTAGGTTGTTTGAATATTTTGTTGTTTTTGAAAATCCTCTAGTCTAAAATTATTTTTTTTAGCAATGACAAAAAAAAATTTTTAATATATCACTCAAATTTTTGGTATAAATTATTATGTTGATGTTAATAATGTAGAATAATATAAAACTGGAAAACAAAATATGTTTATTTTTATCCGAGGAAAATGTGTCTCAATATTTGCGAAATTTAATATTTCGTCTCACATTTCTTCTTAGTTCTGACTGGTTCCAATTACACTTACTATCACGGTTAGCAGAAACAAGAAAATATTCTTTAGATGATAAATTTGAAAATAGAGTATTACGTCAATTTTATTGAAAATTTATTGAGTGCCAATAAAATTTTATTGTAATTTCACTTATTCATATTTAGAAAGAAATTACTGATTTATCAGTTAATTTTTAAAATAATTATTTCAACTTTCATCCAAGTAGTTGAATTTTCAACAAAAATTGTTTTTCATTTAACCAAAAATATCTTCAAAAATAAGAAAATCATTTTAAATTGAAGAAAAATTCAAAAAATGTCCTTTAAACGAAATAATCTTTTTTTTAGTCTAATATTTCATATTTCAAACAAAAAAAGATTTTTATTTTAAATCAAAAATAGTTCAATTCAAACAAAAAATACGAATTTTCAACGGAGACGTTGATTTTTGACTTCAAAGTCGTTGAATCCTCAACCAAAAATAATTAATTTTCAACCAAACAGTTGCATTTTTAACCAAAAAAGATAAAAATTTATTTAAAAAATAAATAAATTTTCAACAAAAGAGATGAATTTCAAGCCAAAAAGAGGAATTTTCTTTGAAATTGTTAAATTTTCTACACGAATATAAGAGATGAATTTTTCAAACAAAAAAATTGGATTTTCAACAAAAGTGCTGAATTTTCCACCCAAAAAGACGAATTTTAAACAAAACAGAATTTTTGATTAAAAAGGTGCATTAACCAATTAGGCTTTTCAAACAAATTCTTGAATTTTCAACAAAATAATTAAATTTTCAACCAAAAAAG
>CAKNYM010049554.1:92350-105112 GCA_932195095.1 Andricus curvator
GTGCATTAACCAATTAGGCTTTTCAACTAAATTCTTGAATTTTCAACCAAAAAGACGAATTTCTTACAAGTAAGTAAATTTTCTACCAAAAAAGATGAATCCTCAACCAAAAGTAATTGATTTTCAACCAAAAATTTCAATTTTAACTAATAAAGATGACAATTCTACCAAAAAAGACGAATTTCCAACAAAAGAGAGGAGTTTTCAACACGAATATAAGAGTTGAATTCTCAACCCAATAAGACGAATTTTAAACAAAAAAGGCAAAGTTAAAACAAAAAAGTAGAATTTTTAATTGAAAAGGTGCATTAACCAATTAGGGTTTTCAATAAAATTCTTGAATTTTCAACAAAATAATTAATATTTCAACCAAAAAAGATCAATCCTCAACCAAACAGGTGCATTTTTAACCAAAAAAGATTAAATTTCTATCAAAAAGACGAAGTTTAAACAGAAAAGTTAAATTTTTATTTAAAAAGGTGCATTAACCAATTAGGTTGTTCAACAAAATCCTTGAATTTTCAACAAAATAATTAATATTTCAACCAAAAAAGATGAAATTTCTATCAGAAAGACGAATTTTAAACAAAACAGTAAAATTTTTAATTAAAAAGGTGCATTAACTAATTAGGGGTTTCAACAAGATTCTTGAATTTTCAAGAAAATCATTAAATTTTCAACCAAAAAGATGAATTTTCTACACAACACGAATATAAGAGATGAATTTCCAAACCAAAAAATTGGACTTCCAACAAAAGAGTTTAATTTTCAAATTTTTCTGTTTTTAGGATTTCGTATCCCCGGGCGGAAACCCTTATAGCTTCGGTCGGGTGTTCGTCCGTCGTACTTTTTTCCAAGAAGGGAAAGCGCGGGGAAATAAGGGGAGGGGAAGAAGAGGGAATTAAGGAAAATGATAGTTTTGGTTATGAGGGGGGTGAGGGGAAATTATTGAAGGATAATGAGGGGAAGTGAGGGGAAATTAGGGGAAGGGAACTAGGGGAAATGTGAGAAGGGGAAGCAGAAGAAGTGATAGGAGGTAAAGTGGGGGGAGGGTAAGTAGAAGAAATTATGGGAAATAAAGGGAAATAAAGGGAGGGGTGTAGGGGAAATGAGGGGAGGGGAAATGAAAAGTGAGCAGAAATGAGGGGTGGTGTAGTGGAAGTAAGGGGAAATAAGAAGTGATGTAGGAGAATCGAGGGAAAATAGGGGCCAAGGAAATTAAGGGAAATGAGGTAAGGGGAAGTAGAAAAAGTGATGGGAGGTAAGGTAGAAGAAGTGATAGGAAATAAATGGAGGGACCTAGGGGAAATGAGGGGAGGTGAAGTATAGATAGTAAACGAAAATTAGGGATGGTGAAGTAGTGGAAGTGAGGTGAATTGAGTGGAGGGGAAGTAGGAGAAGTGGCGGTATGGGAAGTGATAGGGAAATAAGGGGAGGCGCCATAGGGGAAATGAATAAAGGGGGATTAGGAGAAGTGATAGGACGGAAAGTAAGGGAAAATGAGGAAAGAGGAAGCATGGGAAGTGAGGAGAAATGTGGGGTAGTGAAGTAGGGAGAGTGAGGGGAGGGAAGTGATAGGTAAATAAGGGGAGGGGAAATAGGGGAAATTAGGGAAGGGAAAGTAGTAGAAGTGATGGGAGGGAAGTAAAGGGATGCAATTAGTGAGAAAAATATAATTAGTAATGGGAAATTAAGAAAAGGGCCTAGGGGAAATGAGAGGAGGAGACGTAGGGGAAGTGAAGGGCAATGAGGGGAAAGGAACTAGGGGAAATAAGAAAAGGGGAAGTAGGGGAAATGAGAGGAGGGCAACTAGAAGAGGTGATAGAAAATTTCCAAAGATTCCAAGTAATTTTCAATTTATTTCAATGAATTGAAAAGATTTCAAAGGATTTGGAATATTTTAGGGTATTTTTGAAGATTCCGGGGAATTTTCAACATATTTAAATGAATTGCAAGGATTTTAAAGAATTTTAAATATTTTAGGGTATTTCAAAAGATTCCAAGTAATTTTCAATGTATTTCAATGAATTGAAAGGATTTCAAAGGATTTGAAATATTTTAGGGTATTTTCAAGAATTCCGAGGAATTTTTTTAATATTTCTATAAATAAAAAGTATTTTAAAGAAGTTTAATTATTTTAGGGTATTTCCAAAGATTCCAAGTAATTTTCAATTTATTTCAATGAATTGAAAAAATTTCAAAGGATTTGGAATATTTTAGCGTATTTTCAAAGATTCCGAGGAATTTCTAACATATTTCAATAAATTGAAAAGATTTTGAAGAATTTTAAATATTTTAGGGTATTTTCAAAGATTCCGAGGAATTTTTAACATATTTAAATGAATTGCAAGGATTTTAAAGAATTTTAAATATTTTAGGGTATTTCAAAAGATTCCAAGTAATTTTTAACATATTTCAATAAATTTCAAGGATTTTAAAGAATTTCAAATATTTTAGGGTATTTTCAAATATTCCGAGGAATTTTTAACATATTTAAATGAATTACAAAGAATTTTAAATATTTTAGAGCATTTCAAAAGATTCCAAGTAATTTTTAATTTATTTCAATGAATTTAAAGGTATTTCAATGAATTGAAAGGATTTCAAAGGATTTGAAATATTTTAGGGTATTTTCAAAGATTCCGAGAAATTTTTAACATATTTCAATAAATTGCAAGGTTTTTTAAAGAATTTTAAATATTTTAGGGTATTTCAAAAGATATGAAATATTTTCGGGTATTTTAAAAATTTCGAAGAGTTTCAAATAGACTAAAATAAATTGAAAGCATTTTAAAAGAATTGAAATATTTTAGGGTATTTTCAAGAATTCTGAGGAATTTTTTTAATATTTCTATAAATAGAAAGTATTTTAAAGAATTTTAAATATTTTAGGGTATTTTAAAAGATTCCAAGGAATTTTCAATAGATTTAAATTAATTAAAAGGATTTCCAAGACTTTAAATTTGCGGGTATTTTGAAATATTCCAAGGAATTTTAAAAGATTCCAAGGACTTTTCAATAGATTTTATTGAATTTAAAGGATTTCAAAGGATTTGAAATATTTTAGGGTATTTTCAAGAATTCCGAGGAATTTTTGAAATATTTCAATAAATAGAAAGTATTTTAAAGAAGTTTAATTATTTTAGGGTATTTCCAAAGATTCCAAGTAATTTTCAATTTATTTCAATGAACTGAAAGGATTTGAAATATTTTAGGGTATTTTAAAAATTCCAAAGAGTTTCAAAAAGACTAAAATAAATTGAAAGCATTTAAAAAGATTTGAAATATTTTAGGGTATTTTCAAGATTCCCGAGGAATTTTTGAAATATTTCAATAAATAGAAAGTATTTTAAATAATTTTAAATATTTTTGGGTATTTTAAAAGATTCCAAGGAATTTTTAATAGATTTCAATTAATTGAAAGGATTTCTAAGGATTTAAATTTTTTGGGTATTTTGAAATATTCCAAGGAATTTTAAACAGATCTCAATAAATTGAAGGGAGTTCAAAGTGTTTGTAAGATTTTAGGAATTTTAAAAGATTCCAAGGACTTTTCAATAGATTTGATTGAATTGAAAGGATTTCAAAGGATTTTAAATATTTTTGTGTAATTTAAAAGAGTCCGAGGAATTTTTAATATATTTAAAAAAACTGAAAGGATTTTAAAGGATCTGAAATGTTTCAGGGTATTTTAAGAGATTCCAAGGAATTTTTAATAGATTTCAATAAGCTGAAAGGGTTTTAAGGGATTTTAAATATTTTAGGGTACTTAAAAGATTTCAAGGATTTTTAAATGTATTTCAATAATTTGAAAGAATTTCAAAGGATTTTAAATATGTTTAGGCATTTTCAAAGATTCCGAGGAATTTTTAACATATTTCAATAATTTTTTTGGATTTTAAAGAATTTTAAATATTTTAGGGTATTTCAAAAGCTTCCAAAATTTTTGCTATATTCCAATAAATTGAAAGGATTTCAAAGGATTTGAAATATTTTAGGGTATTTTAAAAATTACAAAGAGTTTCAAAAAGACTAAAATAAATTGAAAGCATTTTAAAAGATTTGAAATATTTTAGAGTATTTTCAAGAATTCCGAGGAAATTTTGAAATATTTCAATAAATAGAAAGTATTTTAAACAATTTTAAATATTTTAGAGTATTTTAAAATATTCCAAGGAATTTTTAATAGATTTCAATAAATTGAAAGTATTTTAAAATATTTGAAATATTTGAGGGTATTTTCAAGGATTCCGAGGAATTTTTACCATATCTAAACAAATTTAAATGATGTTAAAGGATTTTTAATCTTTTAGGGTATTTTATAAGATTCCAAAGAATTTTTAATGGATTTCAAACGATTTTAAATATTTTTGGGTATTTTAAATGATTCCAAGGAATTTTAGACAGATTTCAATAAATCGAAAGGTATTCAAAGGATTTTAAATATTTTAGAGTATTTTAAAATATTCCAAGGAATTTTCATTAGATTTCAATACATTGAAAGGATTTCAAAGGATTTGAAATATTTTGGGGATATTTCAAAAGATTTTGAAGATTCTGAAATATTTTAGGATATTTTCAAAAATTCCGAGGAATTTTCAAAAAAGCTTTAAGAAATTTAAAGGGATTCAAAAAATTTGAAGCATCTCTAAGGATTTTAAATATTTTTGCGTATTTTTAAAAATTCCAAGGAATTTTCAACAGATTTAAATAAATTGGGATTTTAAAGGATTTGAAATATTTTAGGGTATTTTACAAGATTCCAAGGAGTTTCAAAAATACTAAAATAAATTGAAAACATTTTAAAAGATTTGAAATATTTTAGGATATTTTCGAAGATTCCAAGGAATTTCAAAAAGAGCTTTAAGAAATTTAAAGGGATTTCAACAATTTTAAAGGATTTTAAATATTATATGATATTTTTAAAGATTCCATGGAATTTTCACTTGATTTCAATAATTTGAAGGATATCAAAGGATTTTAAAGGTTTTAGGGTATTTTTAAAAATTCCATTGAATTTTCAACAGATTTAAATAAATGGAAGGGATTTTAAATGATCTGAAATATATTAATAATAAATAATTTTAGGAATTTTAAAAATATTTCAATAAAATGAAAGGATTTTACAGAATTTTAAATATTTTAGGGTATTTTAAAATATTCCAAGGAGTTTCAAAATGACTAAAATAAATTCAAAGCATTTTTAAAGATTTGAAATACTTTAGTGTATTTTCAAAGATTCCAAGGAATTCTTAAAGGATTCCAAGGAATTTTTAATAGATTTCAATAAATTGAAAGAATTTCCAAGGATTTAAAATTTTTTGAGTATTTTAAATTATTTCAAGGAATTTTATACTGATTTCAAAAAAAATTGAAGGAATTTCAAAGTATTTGTAAGATTTTAGATATTTTAAAAGATTCCGAAGAATTTTTAATAGATTTCAATCAATTGAAAGGATTTTAACTACTTTGAATATTTGAGAATATTTCAAAAGATTTTGAAATATTTTAGTGTATTTTTAAAAATTCCAAGGAATTTTAAAGAAAGCTTGAAGAAATTTAAAGGGATTACAAAATTTTTTCAAGGATTTGAAATATTTAAGGATATTTTAAAAGATTCCAAGGAATTTTCACTTGATTTAAAAAATTTGAAGGGATTTCCAAGGACTTTTAACGATTTTAAGTTTTTTTTTTAATTTCAAGGAATGTTTAATAGATTTCAATAAATTGAAAGGATTTCAAAAGATTTTAATCTTAGAGAATATTTAAAAAAAAATTTTAATTTGTTTGATTGATAAATGACAGTTGAACATTTATTATTAATATGGAAAATAATCGAGTAAGTTAAAAATATATTTATGTTTTGAACAGGTACCAAAATAATTTGAAATGTGAAAAGATTTCAAAACATTTAAAACACAATGTAGATTTTTGAGATATCAAACACAACATTTTGAAAGGTTTCAAATGAAAAAAATGGTATCAAAATTCCTAGAAAAACTAACAATTCTTTTTTGAAAAATTAATTTTGAAAGAATATTTAATAAGATTGTCAAATTTTTCAAAAATGAATCTGGATGATTTTGAAATAATTTTTGTTCACTTTTGTAGGATTTTCAAAAAATTGTCGGAAAAATTTGAGTTCCAAGATAATAAAATTATTATTAGATTCCTGGAAAACTTTTTAATGATTTTTCTAAAACAAATTTTTAGGAGAATATTTAAAAAGATTTCAGAACAAATTTTGATGTATAAATTAATTTTTCTAGCTTAAAATTGCTTAAAATGTTATAATTTTGAAAATTTATAAATTTTTTGATTCATTTTTCAATTTATAGCATTGAAAATGATAGTATGGATTTCTATTGTCTTAGAGAAGAGAAAATTGAGTTTATTTTAATGAAAAATAAAAATTCACATTTTTTCAATAATGAAACGATATTTGAAAAAAGTCAAAAGAGTGAAGTTGTTCCACTCGAAAATTATTTTTAAAAAAAGTTTGCAAACACTTTTCTTATCTTGCGTCTTTTTCTTGAAATTTTCGCTGAAAACTTAAATTAAATTCTTTTTCAAAATATTAAAAAATATAATTGTTTGAATTGTTCCAATTAAATTTGATAAAGAAAAATACAATTATAGCCCATTAAATTAAACAGGCAAGATAGAGAAAAGTTCTAAAAAACTTTTTTAAATAATTTTTCAATGTGATTTTATTTTGTTTTTTAATTTAAAAAAAAGTAACATTTTTTATCTTAAGAGACTAAATATCCTTTTTTCATATTAATTTATACTGTATGAAAATTTACTGTATGAAAATAAAAATAATGTAGAAAGTTGTTTACTACTTTTTTTGTCAGAAAAAGATTTATTTTATTGAAAGTAAAGTTTTGTGAGATTCTTGGAAAAATCAGTCAATCAGGTTATAAATTCAGGATACATTCATAAGATTTCAAAGCAATTCAAGTTCAATTCAAAAAAATCCAAATTAATTGAAAAGAATTTAAAAATCAAAAAAATTCCATTGTTTTCTGTGAAATTAGAATCAATTTAGATGAATTTAAGATAAATGAGAAACATTCGATGAAATTCATAATAATTCAAAGTGAATTTGAAAAAATTTAAATGAATTGAAAAAATTTCAAAAATACGAAAAAACTTCATTCAATTCAGAATTGAATAAGAATTCTAGGTGACGCTTTAATACTTCAGGATCAATTAAAAACAAACTTTGAAATTTAAAAAAAAAATCCAAAAAGTATTTCAATTTAATATAAAAAAACCAGCAGAATTCATTAAAAAAAGACGATTTTTCAACAAAATAATATGTTATTTTTCAACCAAATTGTTTTTGAAATCTTTTAAATTTTTATATAATATTTTAAATCTTTCTCGAATCTTTGCGAAATCTTCTACAATTTTTGTAATGTTTGAATTTTCTGTGGAATCTTTGCGAAATCTTCTGAAATTTTTGTGAATCTTTTAAATCTTTCTTAAATATTTGTGAAATCTTTCTAAAATCTTCCAAAATTTTTCTGAAATCTTTTTTAAGCTTTGAAATGTTTGAGAAATATTTGTGAATCTTTTGAAATTTTCTGAAGTTTTTGCGTTATCTTTGAAATCTTTGCGAAATTTTCTAAAATATTTTGAAACTTTTATAGAATTTTTGGAAATTTTCTGAAATTTTTGTGAAATCTGCGAATTGAGTGATTTTCAATCAAGAAGATTTATTTTCGACCAAAAAATACGAATATTCAAATAAAATGATGAATTTTCAACAACAAAATAAAGTTTTAACAAAAATTGTTCCAACTTTTAACCGAATTTCAACCAAAGAAGATAAATTCTCCAGGAAAAATATAATACATAGTTCGATATTTCAACAAAAAAGATTGCAATTTTAAATCAAAAACTAGCAATTTTAACTAAATTGCAATTTTTATGAGGATTCATGATAATTTAATTGATAACCCTTTTTATACATTTTACATACGAACTAATTATTATTTTATTGTTATTCTCTAATTCTCCCGGCTTTAAAGTCCCAAATTTACTGAAAAAATTTGAATTTTTCACAAGTTTTTAAATAATACGATTAATGAATTAATCCATTTCGTTATTTCGGGCATAAAATGTAACCAAAAGTAACCTTTTCATCAAACAAGTAACTTTTTAGTAACCGCGGATCAAAAAAGTAACTAAGTTACTAAAAAGTTACCCGTTCCGAGCCCTGAAATCGGTTAAAAATTAATCCGACTCAATCCGGTTCAATCCGAACTTCCAATCCGAACCAAATTTTCAATCCAAATGAATCCGAATCAATCCGAACTCGGATTGCCCTAAACTGATTTTCAATCCGAATGAATCCGAGTTCGGATTGAATTGGATTCATTCGGATTGAAAATCGGATTCGGATTGGATGTTCGGATTGATTTTTAACCGATTTCGAGCGAACGAAATGTAGAACTTTTTTCGGATTGGTTCGGGTACAGATTCCGGAATGATTCGGACTGGTTATGAATGAATTCCTATCCGAAACTTTCGCCAGGGTATCACATCAAAAGAGACAAATATGTGATCCAAAGGTATTATTACATTGTCAATTAGTTTTAAGAAAGCATGACTATTTTTAATTGATGTTTTTGAGATTTCTATTGATTTTTTAATAATCTGACTCAATTCTTCCAATTTTCTAGTTGTAGAACCTATTGTTGAAATAACTGGCCGTAGAGTCAGCTTTGCTTTAAGATTAGTACTCGTTGGATCAATATCAGATCTTCAATATTATTTCCTAAGTATGTATTATTTCTCATTCTGTCTAAAATTGTAATAGTCCCTTTTTGAAAAACTTTTGGTGGGATTATTAGGAATCAATTGAAAACCATCTTCATCATTAAAGATATGCAACATTTTTTGAATATAAACATCTCTATGAGTCGCTACTGTTATACTTCCTTTGTCATCATTCAATTCCTTTTCAAATCAAGTTTTTGGATTATCATTGTTTAAAAAATCATTATATAAACCCATAAACTGTGATCCAAATTCATCAATTTTATCAGGTATTTTTTTGATATTGGATTCAATGTCTTTAATTATTTCAAGTAATTGAATATAGTTTTTTCCTCAAATTTGTTGCTGATGACATAGAGGTACACAAGGACGTCTTTAGCATGTCCCGGTCTCCACTCTCTTTTTGCACGTACTAACTGATCAGTTTCAGACACCTTGGAGTGTTTTTTACACACATGATTGCTGGCTTGGACTCGGAAATCTGAGGGCGAGTTGCCCGGAATGTGTTTGTGCAGCACTATCAGTAATCGTGACATCGCTGCCCACACAGCCCACGTTCACCTAACCTGCCCTACCGGTATGCACATACCTCCGGCAAATTTTTAACGAGCGCGGAAAACTTGTGCCGTCTCCACTGGATCCTTTGGAGGGTTCACCGCAACACTGCGGCAGGCTCAATACGACTTCTGCACAACGACGAGCCCATAGGCGCAGGCAACTGCGTTTACGCGGTCAGCGTGCACGCGACGCGGTTACGCAATTCTATTTTTGTGATATGCATCTCGAGAGCTGTCAGAGTGTCAGGCAAGTAATGCGCGACGCTCGAGTGACGTTTCCCGAAAGCGTCGGGACTTTCCCTTTCAGCTGGAGAAAGGGCGGGTCATTTAAAAATCGATTATTAGGGGGTGAATCTTTCGCCTACCTTCAGTTGATATTTAAGACGATCCGGACAATTTCGAGAATATTTTAGGAAATATGCACTTTGCCGAACGATTCGAACACATCACAAATCTCGAGACCCGCTGCGGCCATCACTGATTTCAGACTGGATGGCTGAGCGCCACCTGTCAGGTGGGGGGAACGCGGAATTGAACCAAGTCTATTCATACGCATGCTCGGGATTTTTAGGTTTTTGCTACTTTCGTAACCTTGTATCAAGAGAGGATACCACTTGTGGGTAAGGCAGGAATCTTTAGGAGACTTACCCGCTGTCAGGCGCTGTACCACACTCGCGGTTGGTAATGTAGGAATTTTAAATGACTTATCGACCCTCGATAAGTGAGGAATTCTGCAATGGGGGAGTTTATCACTCACCAGAGTGCGCAATCTGTTCGGGTCCGAGTTCTGCGAAATTTTAAATTTAATTACTCTCTTTTTTCATTTGCTTATTTTTGTCTCTAATGAGCCGAAAAGTGTGGTAGTTTAGAAGTCTGTTTTTTAATTCTGAATCTTTTTCTTGCTTATTTTACATAAAATTATTCATGATAAAATAGATTTCTGATCGATCTTAATTTAAACATTTTTAAATAGACATTTTATTTTATTTATTTTAATTTTTAAGTAAACATAAAAACAAATGATTCGCTTCCAATCTGCAGGGTTTGTTTATGAATATTTTCTGATTTCTTTTAATTGAGTCTAAATAATTTTTACCTTAGTTTCTTGAAAGAAATCTTTTTATTTAAAAATTTTTGTAAGAAGAATGCATTAAATATTAGCAATTTAAAAAAAAATTTGGATTGTTTCTTTTTCTTATTTGTGAAAATGTAATATAGTTCAATTCGCAACAAAAAAGTGAATTTTCAACAACAAAAAAAGCGAAATTTTCAATAGAATAGTTAAATTTTCAGCCATAGAGATAAATTTTCAACTAATGTAAAGAATTTTCTACCAAAAAATTACTTTTTAACAAACTATTATAATTTTGAACAAAAAAAGATACATTTTCAACAAAAAATTGAATATTTGATGTTCCAACCAAAAAATATTTTTAAATATTTTAATATTAAATAAAAAACAGTTTATTTTAAACCAAAAAGACGAACTTTAAATGAAATACTTAATTATTATGTTCAAAAATTAGTTGAAAAAAATTCAATAAAATAATTATATTTTTATTGAAAGAAATGAATTTGCAACTAAAAAAAATTTTGTAACAAAAAATGAAATGTTTCAATTTTCAGTTAAAAGAATAATTTTGAACCAAAAAAAGGAGGTTTGAACAAAATACTTAAATTTTCAACCAAAAATAATGAATTTTCAAACAAGGATAAAATTTTGAAATTCTAACTTCAAAAGATAAATTTTCAATTAAGAGAAAACAAAAAAATAAATTTTCAACGAAAAATGGAATAGTGAAATTTTCCGATAAAAAATTGAATTTCCAACAATATAGTTCAATTCGCAACAAAAAAGTGAATTTTCAACTAAAAAAAAAAACATTTTAAACCAAAAATGGAATAGTTAAATTTTCTGTTAAGAAAATTAATTTTTAACAAAAAAAAGCGAAATTTTCAATAGAATAGTTACATTTTCAGTCATAGAGTTGAATTTTCAACTAAATAAATGAATTTTCTACAAAAAAAAAATACTTTTTAACAAAGTATTATAATTTTGAATCAAAAAAGATAAATTTTCAACAAAAAATTGAATATTTGATATTCCAACCAAAAAAGACTTTTTAATATTTGAACATTAAATAAAAAACAGTTTAATTTAAACAAAGAAGACGAACTTTAAATAAAATACTTAATTATTAAGTTCAAAAATTCATTTTAAACCAAAAAATTTTTTTTTTCTAAATTAAATAGTTAAATTTTCATCGAAAGAAATGAATTTGCAACTAAAAAAAATAATTTTGTAACCAAAAATGAAATAGTTTAATTTTCAGTTAAAAAAATAATTTTGAACCAAAAAAGGAGGTTTGAAACAAATACTTAAATTTCCAACAAAAATTAATGAATTTTCAAACAAAAAGATGAATTTTCAACTAAAAAATTAATTTTTAACAAAAAAATAGTTGTAACAAAGTAATTAAATTTTTAACCAAAGAAATGAATTTTTAACCAAAATAAATGAATTTACAAACAAGAAGAATAATTTTTTTTTAAATGTCAGTTTTTAAACACATAGTTGATTTTTCAACTAAAAAGATCAGTTTTCAAGAAAAGAAAAACGAATTTTTATAAATTAGTTGAATGTTCAACCGAAAAAAAAATTTTCAACAAAAAGAATAATTGTTAGGCACCAAAATAATGTTCAACCAAAAGAGACGAATTTTCTATAAAATACCTGAAATTGCATCCATAAGGTTAAATTTTCAGTCAATCAACTTTTAAATGAAAAAAAAAATGATTTTCACCAAAATAGTTTATTTTAATCTTTTATTTGTTTTATTTTTTGTTAAACCTGATATTTTAAATTTTTTATTATTATTATTTTTTGTTAAACCTGATCGTCCTTTTTGGTTGAATTCAACGGCTTCTAATTTAAAATATTTTTTGTTTGAAATATTAACTATTACATTTTACGTTGTTTGTTGAAGATTCTTCTCTCTGGTTTAAAATAAACTATTTGGGTGAAAATCAGTTTTCTTGAAAATAAATCTTTTTAGTGGAAAATTGATCTTTTTAGTTGAAAATTCAACTATGTCTTTAAAAATTGACTTTTTTAAAAAAATTATTCTTTTTGTTTGCAAATTCATTTATTTTTGTTGAAAATTCATTTCTTTGGTCAAAAATGTAACTACTTTTTAAATAATTTAACTACTTTGTTAAAAATATTTTTTTTTTAGAAATTATTTTGTTAGTTGAAAATGCATTAGTTTTTGGTTTAAAATTTAAGTATGTTGTTCAAACCTCTTTTTTGGTCCTAAATTATTTTTTTAACTGAAAATTGAAGTATTTCATTGTTGGTTACAAATTTATTTTTTTTTAGTTGCAAATTCATTTCTTTCGATGAAAATTTAACTAT
>CAKNYM010049554.1:116650-154359 GCA_932195095.1 Andricus curvator
AGTTGAAAATTTATTACTTTGAAAATTTAACTATTTTTTTTAAATTAGTTTTTTTAGTTGGAAATTCCTCTTTTTGGTTTAAAATTCAATTATTCCAATTGAAGATTCATCATTTTAGTAAAAAAATTCATCAGTTTGGTTAAAAATAAATTCTTTTTTAAGTGAAAATTTAACCATTCCATTTTTTATTGAAAATTTATGTTTTTTAATTAAAAATCCAACTATAAAATTTTCAGTTAAAAAAAATTCAACCAAATAGTTGAATTTTGAACTAAAAGAGATAAATTTTCAACCAGAAATGGAATAGTTAAATTTTCAGTTAAAAAGAAAAAATTAATTTTCAATCAAACTGATGAATTTTTAACTGAAATTATGAATCTTCAACTGGAATCGTTGAATTTTAAACGAAAAAGGCAAATTTTCAAATAAATAGTTGGATTTTGAATTAAAAATGATCAATTTTCAATCAAAAATGGAATGGCTAAATTTTCACTTAAAAAATAATTTAGTTTTAACCAAACTGATGAATTTTTAACTAAAATGATGAATCTTCAACTGGAATAATTGAAATTCAAACCAAACAGAGGAATTTTCAACTATAGTGATGAATCTTCAAAAAGATGAATTTTCAAACAAAAAAATTAATTTCTAACAAAAAAGACGAATTTTCAACTAAAATTATAGAATATTCATTTGGAATAGTTACATTTTCAGTTCAAAAAATAATAGTTTTCTAAAAAAAAAACTAATTTAGAAAAAATAGAAAATTTACTTTATGTTTAAAATTCATATTTTGGTGTAAAAAAAATTTGGGTCTTGAAAAGTCAACTGGAATCATTTCTGGATGAAAATTCAACTATTTAAAAATTATTTTTTTTCTTTTTAAATAAGAATTCATCTGCTTTAGAAGAAATTTAATCTTTTTTGGATAAAAATGCAACTATAGGGTAGAGAATTCAATAATTTTGTTAAAAAGTCATCCTTTTTGGGTAAAAATTCGTCTTTTTGGATTGAAAATTCAATTTTTTTCGTAGAAACTTATTTTTTGATTAAAAATTCATATTTTGATCGTGAAAAGTGAACTAAAATCTTTTTTAAGAGAAAATTCAAATATTTTTTTTAATTTATCTTTTTTATTTATAAATGCATCCGCTTTGGTAGAAATTTCTTTTTTTTTTCAATGAAAATGCAACTTTTTGGTTAAAAATTATTCTTCTTTGCTTGAGTATTTAACTATTTCATTTGAAAGATTTGGTTTAATCACTTTTTTAAGAAATCATTTTTTTTGTTTGAAGAGTTATATTTATAGTTGAAAATTCATCTCTTTGGTTAAAAATTTAACTGTTTAGTGGAAAAGTCTTTTTTTTGTGGTTTAAAATTAATTTTTTAACTGAAAATGTAACTTTCCCATTTTTTTAAGATTGATCGTTTTTAGTTGAAAATTCTCCGTTTTTTGGTAAAAAAAAATAATTTTCTTGGTTTAATATTTTCATTTTGGTTGGGTACAAATGCATCAGTTTCGTGGAAAAAAGAATTTTTTGCTGAAGTCATATTTTTTGTTTGTAAATTCAATTTTTGTAGGCTTGAAGGTTCAACAATTTAGGAAAAAAATTTCTTTCTTTAGTGAAAAATCTTTATTTGTTGAAAATTCGTCTTTTTGGTTTAAAAAAAGTTTTTTTTTTGTATAAATTTCATGTTTTTTGATTGAAAGATAAACTATGACACTTTTTTTTGGGAATTTATATTTTTAGGTTGAAAATTCAAATATTATGTTAAAAATTTAATTATTTTGTTGAAAATTCAAGTATTTTGTTAAATCTTTTATAGTAGAAAAGACATTTTTTTGTTTAAAATAAATTAATAAATTTGAAAATTTTTATTTTGTACCTAATAAGGACTAAAATGCGGAATATAACAGGTTTTCAAATTAGCACTTGGTATTGATAAATTTAAATATAATAAAAAAATTGATAAATATAATATTCGAAATCTGCTAATTATAACGATTCCAACGATATGTTATTTCAATTAAAAATCATTAAATCATTAACAAACATCATAATTTTTTTTACTGCTTAACCAATTTGTTTATGAAAGTTAATTGGAAATACTATTTTAACATTTAAAAAACCAAAACACTAAATTGTATTTGCTTAAATGACGAAAAAAAATTTTTAAACTGAATTCGGCAAATTTTGAAAATAATTATTCTTCATTTCAAAAATTTCTAAATCTAATTTTCAAACCAAAGAAAAAGGTATTTTCAAAAAAGCAGTTGAATTTTTAACTAAGAAAGATTTGGCAGTCAATAAAGAAAAAAAATCTCAGCCAAAATGTTAAATTTTCAATCCAAAAATACGAATTTCTGACAAAACAGTTTAGTTTTCAAACCAAAGATATAAATTTTGAATAAAAAAGTTTAATTTTCAACACAAAAATATGAATTTTCTACCAAAATAATTGAATTTTCAACTGAAAAAGATAAATTGTCAAGCAAAAATTGAATAGTTAAATTTGTAGTTAAAAAATTTATTTTTGATTAAATAAAAACGACATTTCATCAGAACGGTAAAAATTGCAACCAAAGAAATGAATTTTTTACTAAAATAATGAGTCTTCAACCACAAAAATTTATTTTTTACAAATAAACCAATTTTAACCAAACAGTTGAATTTTCAACCGAAATGAATAATTTTCAACCAAACATGGAATAGTTGAATTTTCGGTCAAAAATAATTAATTTTCAACCCAAAAAAAGTGATTTTCATTAAAAACTGAGAAAATTTTAAGTAAATTATTAATTATTATTATTATTATTAATTTGGAAAAAATTCGAGTAAGTTTAAGATATATTTAGAAGTTTTGCGAAGATCTAACCTTGACTAAAAACTAGAAAAGATATCGAAAAATAAAAAACTAAATTTAGATTTTTGAAGATTTCGAAAAAAAAATTTTGAAGCTTTTTAAGTTTCTTCAAAGGTTTTGAGAACATAAAAAAAATTCCTAACTTTGCTGGAAAAATTTACAATGATCTTTTATTTTTTTGAATTAATTTTAAGAGCATTTTTAAAAAGATTTAAAAAATTTTTGAATAATAAATATCAATATTGAACAATTATTAATTTGGAAAATAATCGAGTAAGGTTAAAATATATCTAGAAGTTTTGAAAAGATTCCAAAATAATTTAAAATGTGAAAAGATTTCAAAACACACAATATTTGAAAGCGTTCTAAGCATTTTGAAAGGTTTTAAAAGAATAAAAAAAATGTATTAAAATTCCTAGGAAAACTAAGAATGAATTGAAATTTTTTTTTTAATTTCAAAATAGAATCTGGAAGGTTTTGAAGCAATTTTTTTGATTTTGCCGGATTTTCAAAAAATTGTAGGAAAAATTCAAGTTTCAAGATAATAAATAACAAAATTTGCATTAGATTCCTGGAAAATTTTTTTATGATTTTTTTAAAACAAATTTGTAAGCGAGTATTAAAAACGATTTTAGAACAAATTTCGATGTATAAATTAATGTTTCCAGCTTGAAATTGCCTGAAATTATAAAATTTTGAAAATTTATACATTTTTTTATTGATTCTTCAATGTTGAATTATTAAACATTTTGGCTCGGACTTTTTTTCTTTATCAACTGAAAAATCTTTCTTGGTTAAAAATTCAACTCTTTTTATAAAAATTCCTTTTTTTTTTGGTTTGAAAATTAGTCTGTTTTTGGTTGAGGCTTAAGTTAATAAAAAGAAAAAGAAGTGCCAGTAGTAAAACGTCTGGAGACAGTAATACCAAACATATTATTTTTGAAAGGTAGAATAATTATTTTCAAAATTTGCCGAATTCAGTTTTTAACTTTTTTTGACACTCAAGTAAATGCAATTTTCCGTTTTGGTCTCTGTTCAAAATTTCTAAAGTTAGATTTAAAAAACGAGATTTTCGAGATTGTCTCCATATTCTGCTTTTTATAGTATTTTTAATAAAATCAAGTAATCTGTATTATCATCAGAGAATAACAGAAATTTTAACGTCTTTTCAGACTAGATGGAGTTATGAATTAAAAATTATCTTTAATTAATTTTTTTCTGAAAAAAGATCTTCTTTCGCTCCGCTGGGAATTGAACCACAGAACTTCCGATTGCCGGTCGGGTGTTTTCCCATTAAGCTACTAGAGAGATCGAGAGAATAAACTTTTTTCAGAAAAAACATAAAATATTTAATTATTATTAATTTTTGTTAATGAGTTTCCAAATTGAGCTAGGGATGACACTATTCATTCTTTTGGACTGAGAGTGCAAAATTTCTTAGGAATAATTTTGAGAAATGCGATTATTTGAGAAATAAACTAAATGTGGCAAATTTTAGCTTCCGGAATTTCCCAAGTTAGGTAAAATATTTTATCAATAAATTAAAGCTACTGCAGTGGATTTGAGTGAAATATTCTGAAAAATTTTCCATAAAATTTTTCATAATTTGAACATTTACTTTTTAATATTCAACTTTTTAAGTAAAATAACGTATAGTTGAAATCGTTATAATTCGCAGATTTTGAATATTATGTTTATAAATTACCAAGTGCTAAATTGAAAAAATGTTATAATCCGCATTTTAGTCCTCATTAGGTACAAAGGACTCCCGCTGACCAGGCTCGACGGCAGCAGTTCGGCTGAGTGAGGGGAAGCCGCGTAGTGGGGGAACCTTTCGCAGGTCCCAGGGCGGAATTGACCATCGCCCTAATTTAAGTACGGCCCCTAAGAATTAAATACAGATTTTAAGATTTTCAGATTTCGCAGTGAGTAGCCCCTCGGTTCGGAGGGCGGTTGACCGCGAGCGGATTTCGTGTGCGCCCCTCTTGAAAGTGTACAAAATTCTCTTTTATTTTCGGGGCTTACTATATCTCACCTTGAATTCCCGGAAAGCCAATAGGGCCTGGAAGGCCAGTTCCTGCATCGCCCTTTTCTCCCTTTTCGCCTCGGGGGCCATCTGTTCCAGGAAAGCCAGAAGGGCCTTCTGGGCCTGGCGGACCCATTGGTCCTCTTTCTCCGAGTGTACCAGGAATACCTGATTTAGAAAATTCAAACTTTTATATATTTTGTTCTACAGGGTGTCCGACTCAAGTGTCCGGACTTATATAGGTATATAAAAAGAAAAAAAAGAAATCGAAAATTCCTTTTCCAAAAATCAGTTGGAGTTTTAGTTTTTGAGTTATTAAATATTTAAGCTGGACCAATCAGGAGTGCGGTATACGTACGTGAGCGTGAGTTCAAGGCAGTGTTATTGAACCGAGCGCTGAGGTGGGGTTAGCTCACGTACACAACTGTTTATACCGCGCTCCTGATTGGTCCAGCTTAAATATTTAATAACTCAAAAACTAAAACTTCAACTGATTTTTGGAAAAGGAATTTTCGATTTATTTTTTTTATGTTTATACAGCCATATAAGTCCGGACACTTGATGGTTACCAGACGTCCTGATTTATTAGGACATGTCCTGATTGTTCATGCCGGAATAGAAAAATTCACGATTTGTATTGTGCCGACATAAATTTTTTTCACAATTTCTGAGGATACAGTCGCATTGTAACTGTTCAATTTAATTTCAAAAACTTAAAATTTTTGGAATTTTATTAATGCTTAAACAGAAAGGAAAACCTCGACTTGCCTACAAATTTGGAAGTTCTGAAAAGTATTACAAATAATTAGCATATTCTATTCAATTATTTAAATACAAATTATGAACATGAAAAATTTATTTGCATAATTTATAAACTTGGGGAATTAACATACAATTTTATTATTTTGTTCAAAATTCAACAATTTTGTTAAAAACAAAAAAAGTATTTTCAAAGATCTTGTTGAGAATTCATCTTCTTTGGTTGAATTCAACTGTTTTTGGTTTAAAATTAAAATCTTTTTTGGTTAAAAAATCAGCTGTTACATTTTTTTAATTCAGTTACTTAGGTGAAAGTGGAATTACTTTGTTCAAAATTCATTTTTTTGTAGATGATTCATCATTTTAATGCAAAAACTTTCTTGTTTTGGTTGAAGATTTATTAAAAAATTTTTAATAAAAATGTAACTAATCAATTTTTGGTGGAAAATTTATCTTTTTAAATTGGAAATTCATGTACTTTGTTGAAAATTATTTTCTTTTATTGAAAGTTTAACTACTTCGTATATCGTTTATTTAGTTAAAACTTAATTTTTTTAAACTGAAAATATAACAATTATATTTTTTGTTGAAGATTCAACTACTGAGCCTAAAGTGAAATTACTTTGTTAAAAATTCATTTTCTTTTTTTTGTTGATGATTCATAATTTTAATTAAAAAAACTTTCTTGTTTTAATTCAAGATTTATTTTAAATTTTTAACTAAAAATGTAACTATTACATTTTTGGTGGGAAATTTATCTTTTTCAATTGAGAATTCATGTACTTTGTTGAAAATTAATTTCTTTGGTTGAAATTTGAAAACTTAATTATTTTGTTTGTATATCGTTTCTTTAGTTAAAAATTAATTTTTTTAAACTGAAAATATAACTATTCAATTTTTTGTTGAAAATTCAACTACTTAGTTGGAAGTGGAATTACTTTGTTAATTTTTTTTTTTGTAGATGATTCATAATTTTAATTCAAAAACTTTTTTCTTTCGTTGAAGATTTATTTAAAAAATGTTAATAAAAATGTAACTATTCCATTTTTTTGTAGAAAGTTTATCTGTTTCAATTGAGAATTCATGTACTTTGTTAAAAATTATTTTCTTTTGTTGAAAGTTTAACTATTTTGTTTGCACATCGTTTCTTTAGTTGAAAATGAATTTTTTTAACTGAAAATATAACTATCCCATTTTTGGTTGAAAATTCTTTTTTTTTTAACAATTCATCATCTTAGTTGAAATTTCATCTTTTTGCTACAAAATTTAACTACTTTGTTGAAATTTTTTTTGATTAATTTTTTTCAACTATAAATATAAATATTCCATTTTTAGTTAAAAATTTACATGTTTTGTTGAAAATTCATTTCTTATGGTTAGAAATTAATTTTTTTTACTGTAAATACATCTATTCCATTTTTTATTGAAAATTTATCTTTTTTGGTATAAAATCAAACTTCATTTTAATTATTATTATTTATTTTTTTCAAAATTATTTGTTATTGGTGATTCGTCATTATAGTTAAAAAGTAATTTCTTTGGTAAAAATTTAACTATTTTGTTGAAAATTCGATTCTTATGGACAAAAATTAATTTTTTTTAATGAATATATAACTATTCCATTTTTAGTTGAAAATTTATCCTTTTTAGTTCAAAATTCATGTATTTTGTTGAAAATTCGTCTTTTCGGTTGACAATACATTTCTTTGATCGAAAATTTAACAATTTTGTTAAAAACGAGGTTAACAATTCGTTTCTTATGATCGAAAATTGATTTTTTATACTTAAAAATTAACTCTTTTACCTATAAATATATATATATATTCCATTTATGGTTGCAATTTTATCTTTTTTAGATGAAAATGAATGTTTTTTGCTAAAAATGAAACTTTTATGTAAAAAAATTAATCTTCTTGGTTGAAAATTCATTTTTTCGGCTTCAAAATTGAACTATTTTATTAAAAATTATGTATTTTGATAAAAATTCATCTCTTTTTGGTAGAAAATTAATGTTATTGGTTGAAATTTTATCTTTTTGGTTGAAAAGCCTGCTGATATATTTTTGGCTCGATTTTTGGTTTAAAATTTATCTTGTTTGAAAATTTAATTCTTTTGTTGAAAATTCAACTATTTTGGAAAAAAATGATCTTTTTTGGTCGGAAATTTAAAAAGTTTTGTCGAATACAACTGTTTTTTATTTAAATTGAAATATTTCTTAGTTAAAATATCAACTACTTGGTTGAAAGTTAAATTACTTTGTCAAACATTATTTTTGTTGTTGTCAAAGATTCATAATTTTAGTTGAATCTCTTTGGTTGAAAATGTATCTATTTTGTTGAAAATTCGTTGTTTTTTCCTTTAAAATTAATTTTTTTGACAGAAAATGTTACTGTTATTTTTTATTAAAAATTGATTGTCTTTCCAGTTGAATTCAAGTGGTTTTGATTTTATATTAAAATCTTGTTTGGTTGAAAATTCAATTGTAGAAAATTCACCTTTTTGGCTTGATAATTCAACAATTTGGTTACAAATGAAAATATTTAGTTAAAAATTCTTTTTCTTCTTGAGTAAAATATTAATCTTCTCAATATAGAATTCACCAATTTGGTGAAAAATTAATCTACTTTGCAGGATATTTAACAAATCAGTTATAAAGTCTTTTTTTTTCTTGAAAATTCAATTATTTTTGGATAGAAAATTAATTTCTTTGGTTGAAAATTTAACTACATTGAAGAAAATTTGTGTTATTTATTTATTTTTTTAAATTACATTTTTTTAAACTGAAAATTTAACTTTTTCAATTTTAGTTGAAAATATATCGTTTTCAGTCAAAAATTCAACTACTTGGTTGAAAGTAGAACTACCTTATCAAAAATTCAGTTTTTTGGTTGAAGATTCTTGATTTTAGTTGGAAATTTCTTTGTTGAAAATTTAACTAGTTTCATGAAAAGTCGTTCTTTTTATTTGTTAAAAATTAATTTTTCGAACTGAAAATGTAAATATTTAATTTTTGGTGAAAATTGGTCTTTTTCAGTTGTAAATTAATGTATTTATATCAAGTTTCTTTTTTTTGGTAGAAAATGAAGATTCTTGCTTGAAATTTCTTTTTTTTTTGAAAATTGAACTATTTCATTAGAAATTCTTTTTTTGGCCTGAAAATTAACTTATTTTACTGAAAATTTTAATATTTAATTTTTTATTTACCTTTTTTCGTTAAAAATGCAAATATTTGGTTACAAATTCATGTCTTGGTTGAAAGTTCGTTACTTGGTTAAAATATTTTGTTACAAATTTATTCCTTGGTTGCAATTTTGAAATTCTTAATTTAGTTGAAAATTCATCTCTTTATTTGAAAATTTAACTATTTTAGTAACAAAATTCAACTATTTCGTTCAAATTTTTTTTTTAAATTAATTTTTTAACTGCAAATTTTAATATTCCATTTTTGATTGAAAAATTTATCTTTTTCAAGTGAAAATTCAACTATCCGATTAAAAATTCATGTATTTTGATGAAAATTCTTCTTTTTTGATAGAAAATTAATTTTATTATTCAAAAGTTCGTTACTTTGAAATACTTTGTTTAAAAATTCATTTTTTGGTAGAATTTGGAAATGGAAAATTTTATTTGAACATTCATCCCTTTTGGTAGAAACTTAATCTTCTTGCTTGGATTTTCATCTTTTTGGTTGAAAATTTAACTATTTTTGTGAAAAATTTAACTATTTCGTTGAAAATTCGTTTTTTTTTTTTTTGTAAAAAATTAATCTTCTTGCTTGAAATTTCATTTTTTGTTGAAAGCATCCTTTTTGGTTGATAATTAAACAATTTGATTGTAATTTTGGCAATTTTGGTTGATAATTAAACAACTTGATTGTAATTTTGGTTTACAACAAATTTTTTTTTTAATGTAACGATTTCATTTTTAGATAAAAATTTGTCTTTTTTAGTTGAAAATTAAACTAATTGATTGAAAATGATCCTTTTTGGCTGAAAATTCAAATGTCTTTTAGAAAATTAATCTCTTTTGGTTAATTTTATTAAACACTACAGTCCCGTCGTTATAGAAATGTTACAGATTTGTTACAGAACATTATCTATTGCTAACATTTTCTAGATAATTTTTAGGGTTTTTTAATTTCAAAAAATTAATTTTGGAAGGAAATTGAACAAGATTTCAAAAAATTCAAAAGATTAAAAAAATTATCAAACAAGAATCTAAAAAATTTTAGCGCGATTTTATTAATTTTACAGGATTTAAAATTTGTGTAGGGAAACTTGAATCACTTCGAAACATTTAAAAAGATTTTTCAAGTTATCAAAAAATAATTTGGAAAATTTTAGGACAGTTTTCTTAATTTTGCAGAAGTAAAAAATTTTTTTAGGTTATTATTATTATTATTATTATTATTATACCATTAAGCCATTTCCCTTTCGGGGTAGGCGTGACTTGCTCGGTTGGAGAATAGTAGTGTGTATATGGGTATATAGGTATAAGGTAGGTAGGAATATAGGTATGAGGTGGATAGGTATATAAGTGTTAGGTATATATATTTTAGATTGATCTGGAATTCTCGTGTTATTTATTTAAATGACACGTTTACTCCGCAACACTGCTACGACCCAGGTTGCTGATCAATCTCTCTAGCGATCACCCCAAGTGAAGAGCCTCACAGAATTGTTATGTATGGTTCTCCACTTGGGCCCATTAGTATCCAAGATCTTTGTTTCAGGCGTCATTCATTCTACTGTCACTCTGTTTACAAACTATTTGTCGCCACACTTTTCTGTCCTGGCATACTACTCTAGCTTCCTTCACGTCCATGCATTTTTTCAGTAAACTGAATTATAAAAAAAAAATATTTAGAAGTTTTGAAAAGATTCGAAAATAATTTAAATGTTGAGAATATTTCAAAAAGTATGATTTTTTATTTTGAAAAATTAATTTTATGAAAATATTTAAAAATATTTAAAAACATTTTAGAAGATTTTCAAAATAATTGTCAAAAAAGAATCTGTAAGATTTTAAGACAATTTTTCAATTTCGCAGGATTTTGAAAAATTCTAGGAAAACTGAATCATTTTTGAAAAAATTTCAAAAGATTTTTAAAGTTGTCAAAAAAGGATCTGGAAAATGTTAAGGCAATTTTCTTAATTTCGCAGAATTTAAAAAAGTTTTTAGGCAAACTGTATTATTTTTAAAAATATTTAGAAGTTTGTAAAAGATTAGAAAAAATGTTATTCTTGAGAATATTTCAAAAACTTTCAAATAAAAGGTAGATGTTTTAAGTTTTTGAAAAAAAAAATCCTGCAAAAATTTTGAATCCTTTTTTATTTAAAAAAAATTAATGTTTGAAGAAAATTGAACATAAATAAAAAATATATAAATATAAATATAAATTTCACCTAAAAATGTATTGACATGAAAAAGAAAAGAAAACAACCTGGAGGTCCTGGAGGACCTGGAGGACCTCGTCTTCCTGGTTTACTTCCAACAACGTGTACCGGTGCCTCGAACAATTCCATCATCTCTGATATTTTTTCTGAAATTAAACAAAATCTTAAATTCGTTGAAAGTGAATATGAAAACATATTTCGAATTTGAAAAATAAATAGTAAAATTGAGGGGAGGGGCATAAAGTTTATAACAAATTTTGTTTGTTCTTACGTTTTTAGAGACATTTTTTTGAGTTCCATTTTTTACAAAAAATTTGTTTAAAAAATATTTTGAAGAATTTATAAGTATTTGAGAATGTATAATACAATCCAATTCAAAATTACCTAATCTTTAACCTGTTTCATAAAATTAATAAAAAAAAGGCAAATTGATTATTGCAACAAATTTTAGAAGTTATTTGCAAATGTGTGTATTTTTATGTTTGCTTTAGGCAAAGGTCGTAATTTCCATTCAATTTTAATTAACAAAAGCTCATTCTACTACCGATAAAAAATTCCCGACATCGTAAAATTGCCGAAAAAGAAAATTTTCGAAATAGAAATTCCCGAAATGATAAAATTGCCGATTCTGATCAAAGTATTCCATTATTGCATTTTTAATAAATAAATAATACACTCAACCCCCGATATAAGACCTGTTTTGAGCATGGCTTGTCTTGGCCTTGAAGCTAAATCGGGGGAATCCCAACGTGAAGGCTGTTTGTCACGCTTGACTGAGCATATCTTCTCTTTCGGCTCCGCGGCTGCTCTCATCACGAAACTGCGGAGGCTATCAGTTCTAGGAATATCGTAAAGCGGGGGGTCTTATATCGGGAGTTGAGTGTATTTAATAAAAACTATTTTCTGAATTGTGCAAATTCTGGAATTTTCTACAGGCGGGAATTATAGTGGCGGGTATTTCATAATTTGGAACGACTGAAAAACCCCGAAAAATAAAATTTTCATAGTTAATCCAAATACTTTTCAGTTATTTTGTTGAAAATTTGGTTCTTTTTTTTTAATAATTTTCTTAACAGCAAGTTTAACAACTCCATTTTTGGTTAAAAATGGATCTTTCTTGGTTGAAAAATCAAATATTTGGTGAGAAAATTAATCTACTTTGTGGCAGAGTCAAGAATTTTTTCAAAGTCATTTTTTTTAATTCTTAATTTCACACTGAAACTTGGAATTACGCACTGATTCGGACATGGCTTGCCGTAGCCTTCACCGTAAATCCAGACAATCCAAAAGTAAACAGGCAGGGTCGCATAATTAATTTCTATTGGATTTAGACACATGACGCAACCTGATGTAACTAACGCGTTGAGAGTGCGGCCCTCATGATGATTGTCACGCTTGAATGAGCACAGCCTTTTCTTGAAAATTCGTTTTTTTTTATTATTGAAAATTAACTTCATTAACTGAAAATTTACCTATTTTGTTGAAAAATCGTTGTTTTTTTTGGTTGAAAATGTATATTTTGTAGGTGATAATTCATGTCATTTGTAGAAAATTAATCTTTTTGGTTGACAATTCAACTGTTTCGTTAAAAATTCATCTATTTTGTTGAAAATTCCACATTTTTAAAAAAGTAATCTTTCTTAATAATCTTAATTGAATATTTGCGTGAGTCTAGTTGTTTACCCGTCGATGGTAAATTTGGGTACCTGCGAGCGGTTCCCCCGCTACACGGCTTCCCCTCACTCAGCCGAACTACTGCCGCCGAGCCTGGTCAGCGCGAGTCCTTTGTACTTAATGAGGACTAGAATGCAGAATATAACATTGTTTTAATTTAGGAATTGATAATTTATACATATAATATTCGAAATCTGCGGTTTATAAAGTTTTCAACGATATGTTCTATTTGACTTAAAAAGTTGAAAATTAAAGAATAAACATTCAAGTTTATGTAAAATTTTATGAAAAATTTTGCAGTATATTTTAGTCAAATCCACTGCAGCAGCTTCAATTTATTAGTGCAATATTTTACTTAACTTCGGAAATTCCGGAAGCTAAAATTCAGCTTCCGGAATTCCTTCCTCAGGAATTTTCAAAAAAAGTTGTTGAATTTTCAATCCAAAAAGACGAATTTCCTGCAAAACAGTTTAGTTTTCAACCCAAAAATATGAATTTTCAACAAAAAAGTTTAATTTTTAACACAAAAATATGAATTTTCTACCAAAATAATTGAAATTTCAACTAAAAAAGATTAATTATCAAGAAAAAATGGAACAGTTACGTTTATAGTTCAAAAATTTATTTTTAACTAAATAAAAACGAATTTTCAACAGAACAGTAAAACTTTCAACCAAAGAAATGAATTTTCAACCAAACATGGAATAGTTGAATTTTCGTTAAAAAAAAAATTCATTTTCTACCAAAAAAACGTAATTTTTATTAAAAACTGAAAAAATGTTTAGTCAATTATTAATTTGGCAACAATTAGAGTAAGTTTAAGATATATTTAGAAGTTTTGAAAAGATTCCAATATAATGCATTTTTTTTACATTCTCATTCTAATGAGAAGGTATTGGTTTTATGTAAAATTTGACATAGTCGGTTTTCATCAAATCTCCACGTTTTGAGACCCCCTGAGCTAGAAAAAACGATTTTTACGAAGGTGTCTGTCTGTCTGTAGTCTGTAGTCTGTCTGTCTGTCTGTCTGTCAGTCTGTCTGTCTGTCTGTCTGTAGCCACGATAACTTTCGAAAAAATGATCAGATTTGGTTGAGCTTTGGCACACTTTTTCATGGCCGAAAAATAGAGAACGAGTTCGTTAACCAGCTATTTTGGATGAAAATCCAAAAAGTGAGCACATTTTTTTAAATTAATTCAAAACAATATTTTTAAAAATTTTCAAAATAGAATCTGGAATATTTTGAAGCAATTTTTTAAATTTTGCCTGATTTTCGAAAAATTGTAGAAAAAACGCGAGTGCCAAGATAATAACAAAATTTGCATTAGATTCCTGGAAAATTTTTAAATTATTTTTTTCGACAAATTTTTAAGAGAATATTTAAAAATATTTTAGAACAAATTTTGATGCTTAAATTAATGTTTCTAGTTTAAAATGATATATTTTTAAAAATTTATCAATTTTTTGATTGATGCTTCAATCCAACATTTTGACTGAGATTTAACAAAATACAAGAAATTTCACTAAAATATTTAAAATTAAGGAATTTTCAACCAAACATGGAATAGTTGAATTTTCGGTAAAAAAAAATTAACTTTCTACCGAAAAAAAAACGTAATTTTCATTAACAACTGAAAAAATGTTTATTCAATTATCAATTTGGCAACAATTCGAGTAAGTTTAATATATATTTAGAATTTTTGAAAAGATAACAAAATAATGAATTTTTTTAAAGTTAATTTAAAACAATATTTAAAAAAATTTTCAAAATAGAATCTGGAATATTTAAAGCAATTTTTTTAAAGGATTTTCAACAAATTGTAGAAAAATGCGAGTGCGAAGATAATAACAAAATTTGCATTAGATTCCTGGAAAATTTTTAAATGATTTTTTTCAACAAATTTTTAAGAGAATATTTAAAAATATTTTAGAACGAATTTTGATGCTTAAATTAATTTTCTAGCTTAAAATGATATATTTTTAAAAATTTATAAATTTTTTGATTGATTCTTCAATCCAACCTTTTTACTGAGATTTAACAAAATATGTACATGAAATTTCAGAAAAATATTTAAAATTAGGGAATTTTCAACCAAAGAAATGAGTTTTCAACCAAAAATGCAATAGTTGAATATTCGGTAAAAAAAAAATTAATTTTCTACCAAAAAAACGTAATTTTCATTAAAAACTGAAAAAATGTTTAGTCAATTATTAATTTGGCAAAAATTCGAGTAAGTTTAAGATATATTTAGAAGTTTTGAAAAGATTCCAAAATAATGAACTTTTTTAAATTAATTGAAAACAATATTTTTAAAAATGTTCAAAATAGAATCTGGAATATTTTGAAGCAATTTTTTTAATTTTGCCGGATTTTCAAAAAATTGTAGAAAAAATGCGAGTGCCAAGATAATAACAAAATTTGCATTAGATTCCTGGAAAATTTTTAAATGATTTTTTTCAACAAATTTTTAAGAGAATATTTAAAAATATTTTAAAACAAATTTGGATGCTTAAATTAATGTTTCTAGCTTAAAATTTCTTGAAATTATATATTTTTAAAAATTTATAAATTTTTTGATTGGTTCTTCAATCCAACATATTGACTGAGATTTTTTTTATCGACTAAAAAATCTTTCTTGGTTGAAGATTCAACTCTTTTTTGATGATAATAATAATAATAATAATAATAATAAATAATTTTTTTTAAATTAAAAAGAAAACAGAAATTGTAAAAATGTTATATTCCGCATTTTAGTCCTTATTAGGTACAAAGGACTCCCGCTGACCAGGCTCGACGGCAGCAGTTCGGCTGAGTGAGGGGAAGCCGTGAAGTGCTCCTCCTACTTTTTCCTGGATAATATTGAAACAAATTGACCCTTCCCATTGTACGTGATCACAAATAAAATACCATAGAAATATTATATTCGTATATTCGAAATCCACGATTTTTGGCGACTCCAACACGGAAAAAATTTATCCGTGAAAAAGTCACGAACTTGTAACTAGGTCTCGGATACGAGATAAAAAAATGAAACATTACATCCTTATATCTATAAGAAATATATAGATAAATTTCGAATTTTCTTACGAACAGTTCCTGAAAATTTCAGACTGAAATATAAAGAGGAAAAATTTTGTTTGTGCGATTTAATTTATATTAATTTATAAATTCGCAACTCAGAAGATTCGAACCCTCAAAACTGATGACTCACCAGTTTCTAAACATAAAACAGGAGTGCGTAAACACGCGCAGCCATCGAGGCCAAACAAAATGGGTATTATAAAACTTCTAGCCACTCATCCGACGAGCTCGAAGCACACATACGAGCGCACACACGCGCCGCGCGTTTGGTTGAGCATGTGTGCGGGCCACGTACAGGCGAACCTACTTCCTAGTTCCCAGATTTGTCGGGCAGGCTCGTGAGTGCTCTGAGAATCTTTTCCCAATCACTCGTAATATTTTTGTAATTATTCACGTAAAACAAAAGTGATGAACCGTTTTAGAATTTTCATATCGAGTTCGTCAATCTTTCTCAACGTTCGCAGATTATTTACGAAAATACATAAATATCCGATGAATTTTTCTCATATCCGAGACCTAGCTACTAGTTCGTGACTTTCTTAGGGATAAATTTTTTCCGTGAACGATATGTTATTTGCCCTAATACCTTCAAATTTGGATTAAGGTTCATCTTTCTCTTCTGTAATATTAGAAAGCCAGAAAAAAAGTTTTTATTTCGAGAAGCGCCGTAACCAGGTTCTGCCATTTTTTATAGCTTTTTGAGCGTTAAATTATGTTTGATGGACCCTTGTTTTCAAAAAAATAATGTTAAAATCTACAGGATCGACGAAATAATTTCTTCACGTATAAATACATTTTCAAAAATTGTATTAATTTGAAAAATCCTAAATGTAAGATTTATCGATTTTTTTTCAAATTTTTACCAGTAGAAAAACCTCAATCATGTGAAAAAATTCTTTCGTCATTGTAGTGGGTTTGAAATTGTTTTTTGAAAACAGGCGTCCATTAAACATAAATTAAGGCTCAAAAAGCTAGAAAAAATTGAAGAATGTGGTCAGGGCGTTTCTAAAAAGTTATTGAAACTTTAATAAATGTTTATAATTTTCAAAATGTTCATAAGTTCCAAGAAATTCTCCCATTTTATATAATTTTCCAAAATTACCAACAATTTTATAAATTTCCATGAAGTTTCAAAATGTACGAGAATTTCTAGTATTTCCATCAATTCTTATGGTTTATGCAAAATTTACAAAATACTTAATAGTTTTTAAAACTTTTATAGATTTTTATAATTTTCAAAATTTTTTTAAATTCTAATAAGGTACTAAATTTTCGATTTATGTCTAGAATTTTAATACATTTCTCTGATTACATGATATATCTATGTATTTCCTAAATAATGGATTTCCGTGATTTTCACAAATTTTTAAACTTTCAATGAATCCCTGAACTTCTTACAAATTTTCAAGATAATTTTGTTGAAAAATCATCCTTTTTCGTCGAAAATTCAACTGTTTTGTTAAAAAATCACCTGAAATCTTTTTTGGATGAAAATTCGACTATTTTTTTGAAAATTTATCTTTTTCATTAAAAAATTCATCTGTCTGAGTATTAAAATTCATCTTTCTTTGATAATAATGCAACTGTTTGGTTGAAAATTTAATAAATTTGTTAAAAAGTCATCCTTTTTGGTCCACAAATCTACTTTTTTGTTGAAAATTCAACTATTTCGTAGAAAATTTACCTTTTGAGAAAAATTCACATTTTGTGTTGAAAAATCAATTTAAATATTTTTTGGATGAAAATTCAACTATATTTTTTAATATTTGTCTTTCTGATTTAAAAAATCATCTGCTTTAATAGAAAATTAATCTTTCTTGGATGAAAATGCAACTGTTTGATTGAAAATTAAATGATTTTTTTTTTAAATTCATCCTTTTTGTATGAAAATTCAAATTTTATTATTGAAAATTCGTCTTTTTGGGTTGAAAATTCAAGTATCTTCGTAGAAAATTTACTTCTTATTTAAACTATTTTGTTTGAAAATTTTGTTTGAACCACTTCGTTAAGGAATCATTTTTTTGTTGAAGATTCATATTTTTAGTTGAAAATTCATCTCTTTGGTTAAAGTTTGACTATTTATTTGAAAACTTTAATTGAAAATTTAACTGCGTGGGTAAAAGTTGAACTATTCTGTTGATTTTTTTTTAATGAAGCATTATCTTTTTGGTTGAAAATTTAACTATTTTGTTGAAAATTAATTTTTTTGCTCAAAATTCCTATTTTTCTGGTTGAAAATTCAATTTTTGTACAGAAAATTCGTCTTTTGACTTTAAGGTTTTTTTCCAATGAAATTTCATCCTTCTTGGTTTAAATATCAACTATTACATATTTTTGTTGCGAATTTATCCTTTAAGGTTGAAAATTCAACTACTTCGTTGATAATTTAATTGTTTTGTAGAGAATTTAAGTATTTTGTAGAAAATTTAAGTATTTTCTTAAGAAGTCATCTTTTATCGTAGAAAAGTCACTTTTTTTGTTTAAAATAAATAAATTTGCAAATTTTTAATTTGTATATGAATGTTAATGGTGAGGGAAAATAAAAAATTGGTCGAGGAAAAATCATAGAATTTTGAAAATGAAGTTTTCAAGTTGTAAAGCATGTAGTACCTGCGAACGGTCCCCCCACTACACGGCTTCCCCTCACTCAGCCGAACTGCTGCCGTCGATCCTGGTCAGCGGGAGTCCTTTGTACCTAACGAGGACTAAATTGCGGAATATAAAATTTTTTCAATTTAGCAATTCCACTCAAATCCACTGCAGTAGCTTTAATTTATTGGTGCAATATTGAAAATCCGGCAAAATCAAAAAAATTGCTTCAAAACCTTCCAGATTCTATTTTGAAAATTTTGAAAAATATTTAAAAAAATTCATTTTTAGCTTTCCTAGGAATTTTAATAAAAAATTTGTATTCTCTTGAAACCTTTCAAAATGCTTAGGAAGCTTTCAAATGTTGTGTTCAGAATCTTCAAAAATGTACGTTTTGTTTTAAATGTTTTTAAATCTTTTCAAGTTTTAAATTATTTTGGAATATTTTCAAAATTTCTAAATATATCTTAAATGTACTCGAATTTTTTCCAAATTAATAATTCAGTAAACATTTTTTCAGTTTTTAATGGAAATCACTTTTCTTTTTGGTTGAAAATTAATTATTTTTGACCGAAAATTCAACTGTTCCATGTTTGGTTGAAAATTCATTTCTTTTGTTGAAAATTCCTTAATTTTAAATAGTTTTGTGATAATTCATGTATTCTGTTACAAATTAATTTTTTCAGGTAGAAAATTAATCTTTTCGGTTGAAAATTCAACTGTTTGGTTAACATTTGTTTGTTTGTTAAAAATACATTTTTGTGGTTGAAGACTCATTATTTTAGTGAAAAATTCATTTCTTTGGTTGAAATTTTTACCGTTCTGTTGAAAATTCGTTTTTATTCAGTTAAAAATACATTTTTTAACTACAAATGTAACTATTCAATTTTTTCTTGATAATTGATCTTTTTCAGTCGAAAATTCTTATTTTTGTGTTGAAAATTAAACTTTTTTGCCAAAAATTCGTCTTTTTGGATTGAAAATTTAACATTTTGGCTGAGACTTTTTTTTCTTTATTGACTGCAAAATCTGTCTTGGTTAAAAATTCAACTCCTTTTTTGAAAATTCCTTTTTCTTTGGTTTGCAAATTAGGTTTGGACATTTTTGAAATGAAGAATAATTATTTTCAAAATTGGCCGAATTCAGTTTAAAATTTTTTTTCGACACTCAAGCAAATACTTTTTGACTCCACGAAAATCTGCTGTTTATGTGTTAAAATAGTATTTTTAATTAACTTTCATAAACAAATTGGTTAAGCAGTAAAAAAAAAATATGATGTTTGTTAATGAGTTTCCAAATTAAACTAGGGATGACACTATTCATACTTTTGGACTAGGAGTGCAAAATTATTTCAGGATAATTTTGAGAAATGCGACTGTTTGAGAAATAAACTAAATTCATGATGTTCGTTAATAAGTTTTCAAATGTGACCAAATTTCAGCCAACCAATAAATTAAAGCTACTGCAATGGATTTGATAAAAATACTGAAAAATTTGTTCATAATATTTCACAAAAACTTGAACATTTCTTCTTTAATTTTCAATTTGTTTACTTCAAATAACATATCGTTGGAATCGTTATAATTAGCAGATTTCGAATATTATATTTATCGTTTACCAAGTGCTAATTTGAAAAAATGTTATATTCCGCATTCTAGTCCTCATTAGGTACAAAGGACTCCCGCTGACCAGGCTCGACGGCAGCAGTTCGGCTGAGTGAGGAGAAGCCGTGTAGTGGGGGAACAGTTCGCAGGTTCCAGGGCCATTTTTGAAAATAAAATTAAGCTTTGTCCCTTTGGGTTCCAGTTTAGAAATAATTTCCGATGGAGTTTATTACTCTAAAATTTGAAGCTTTTTAGTTTCGAAGACGCGTAAAATGAAATTAAATAAAAAAATTATTATAATAAATCTTGAATAAAAAATGAACCTGTCTGGTTGAAAATTCAACTGTTTTGATGAAAACTCGTCTTCTTAGGTTGAAAATTTAAGTTTCTTGATAGAAAATGTTAAATGTACTTGTCTATTTAGAACTCATATTTAGTTGAACTATTTTTTTGAAAATTGGTTTATCTAAAAAATTTATCTATTTTAATAGAAATTGCATCTTTCTTGGATAAAATGACAACTGTTTCATTGAAAATTCAACACGAGAACAATTTTGTTAAAAATTGATACTGTTTGGTTAAAAAATGCAACTATATTTTGTTTAAAATTCAACTATTTTGTTGAAAAATCGTCTTCTTAGGTTGAAAATTCCAGTATCTTGATAGAAAATATACTTCTTATTCAAAACTCATATTTTGTTGTTGAAAAGTCAAGCTGCATTTTTTAAAAATAAAAATTCAACTATTTTTTGAAAAACTTATCTCTTACCAGACACTCTTTTTTGCTTGAGGATTCGACTATTTTGTTTGAAAATTTTGGTAGAAACACTTTGTTAGGAAACAATTTTTTGTTGGATATTTATATTTTTATTTGAAAATTCATCTCTTTGGTTCAAAGTTTAACTATATTGTTGAAAACTGACCTATTTGATTAAAAATTCATTTGCGCGGGTAAAACTTAAACGACTTTGTTGAAAATTTCTTGTTTTTTTTTTTAATGAAGGTTTACTATCTGGTTGAAAATGTAACTACTTTTTTGAAAATTAATTTTTTTGCTAAAAATTCATATCTTTAGGTGTAAAACTTAACTGTTTGATTAAAAATTAACTATTTGGTTAAAAATTCAACTATTTGGTGAAGAATAAACTTTTTTGTTAAAAAATCATATTTTCGGGTTGAAAATTCAATTGATGTATTTTGTCACCTTTTTGGTTGAAAATTCAACTTTTTTTCAAATTCGTTTTTAACATTTGTCTTTTTTGGTTAAATACGACTAGCTGAAAATTAATTTTTATATGTTGACAATTATTTTTTTAACTGAAAATGTAACGATTCCATTTTTAGCTGAAAATTCAAGTATTTGGTTTAAAATTCATCTTTTTTTATTGAAAATTCATCTATTTGAGGATTCAACTATTTTGTTAAAAATTCGTTTTGTTTAATTCAACTCGTTCAAAATTCGTCTTTTGGTAGAAAATTCATCTTTTACGGTAGAAAAGTCATCTTTCTTGGTTGAAAATTAACTTTTTTGTTGAAAATTCAACTTTTTGCGTTAAAAATTCTACTGTTTTGTGAAAAATTCGTCTTTTTGACTTGAAAATTCAACTTTTTTTGGTTATAATTTAATATTTTTTGTTTGGAAATTCGCATCTTTGTAGGTTAAAAATTTAACGATTTTGATTTATCTTTCAGAAACCTTTATAGAAGTTTTGAAACGATTAAAAAATAATTTAAAACTTAGAAAAGATTTCAAAATTTTTGTTTAATGTAGATTGTTGAATATTTTCAACAAAAAAAAAAGCGGTTAACAAACATGATTGTTTGAAAAATTTATTATTGCTCGTGGACAATCGTGGACCTTTGCCTTTTTCGTTTAAAAATGCATTTCTTTCTGTATAAATTTCATCTTTTTTGCTGAAAAATGCAACTGTTTGGTTAAAAATTATTCTGTTTCCGTCGAAAATGAAATTTTTTGTTCAAAAATCAATGTTTTGTAGAAAATCCGTATCTTTGGCTCAAAAATTCAACAAATTGGTAGGAAATTTAACTGTATGTTTGAAAATTTATATAATTTTTTGAAAATTCGTTTTTTAATTGAAAATTCAAGTATTTGGTTTAAAAATTAATGTCTTTTGGTAACAATTCATCTTTTTGATTGAAAATGTAACTATTTGGTTGAAAATTCAACAATTTTATGGAAAGCTTATCTTTTGATTAAAAATGTAAATAACTGTTTGGTTGAAAATTCATCTGTTCTGGTTGAAAATTCATTTACTTCGATTGAGATTTTTCTGTTTTCTTAAAAAATTAGTCCTTTTTTATTCAATTAAGCTGTTTTTGATTCAGAATAAAAATCTGTTCTTGCTTAAAATATCAACTATTACATTTTTCGTTGAGAACTCATCTTTTTTCCTTGAAAATTCAACTACTTTTTTGAAAGTTAAACTACTTTGTTGATTATTAAAAAACAGTATTTAATTTTCAATTTAAAAGAAAATAGAAATGTACAAAAAATGCAAAACTACAAAATAATACAACAAATTTTTTTAACACAAAGACAAATCAGACAAATCAAATTTTGTATTCGAAATGATAATTTTTCGAGCTGGAAAAGGGATGGGAAAAGTTCTGTCGCACCCTATCCCTTTCCCAGCTTTATGATTTCTTTACAAAAATTGTCAGAATTACTCTATTTGAAAACTTAGGATCAAAAAGGCTTTTCTATTCATGCGTCAACTTTGAATTATGTAAATGAAAAAAGTTTTTCTGTTTGAAACAGATGACTCGAATATTATAAAAGAGCATAACTTCCTTAATCTTCAATAAAGTGTATTGATATTATAGATCAATCGATTTGCCTCGAATCAAGGAATCTTTCCCGTTCTTGCATCAATTTTGAATTATGTTAGTGAAAAAAGTTTTACTATGAAAAATCGTGTTTTCAAATATTATGCATTACCATAGCTTTCTTACTCTTCAATCAAATGTATAAATGCTATGGGTCAATCGATTCGTCTTGAATTAACACAACTTTTCTATTCTCGCATCAAGTTTAAATTATGAGAATGAGACAATTTTTACTATAAAAAACAATTTAAAAAATATATAACCTTGTCAGATCCGAACAAAGTAATGTAGGCGGGGATCTTATGGCCGGAAATATGAAATTCAAAAGGGTTAACGAGTTTAAATACCTCGGGTCTATTATAACTGGCAAAAATAACATTAAAACGGAAATCAACGCGCGGCTGCACGCTGGCAATGGGTGCTATTATGCAGCAAACACACTACTAAAATCGCGATTGCTATCGAGAAACATCAAAGTAAGAATTTACAAAACAATAATAATGCCGGTCGTTATGTATGGGTGTGAAACGTGGGCGCTGACGAAAGGAGAGGAGAATAGGTTTAGAGTTTTTGAAAATAAAGTACTTAGAAAAAGTTATGGTCCAAAGAGGGACGAAGAGACTGTGAATGGAGAAAACTGCATAATGATGAGCTGCACACTCTCTGTGGGTCAGCAAATATTAATAGAAAAATGAGAGCGCGTAAATTAAGATGGGCGGGGCATGTAGCAAGAATGGGCAATGAAAGAACAGTGGCGCAAGTTTTAAGAGGGAAACCGACTGGTAAGAGACCTCTTGGCAGACCGCGAAACAGATGGGAGAAAAATGTAAGGGATTATCTAAAATAACTAGGACATTATTACTTAAACTGGATGGAGGATGCACAGGATAGAGATGCGTGGCGGCTTCGGGTAGATGAGGCGATGAACTTTCGAGTTCGAATCGCTAATCGATAATAATAATAATAATAATAATAATAAATTACCATAACTTCCCTACTATTTAATAAAATGTATTAATATTATAGGCCAATCGATTCGTCTCGAACCAAGGAATATTTTATATTCTTGCATCAACTTTGAATTATTTTGAAGAAAAAAGTTTTACTATAAAAAACCGTATTTTCAAATATTATGCATTACCATAGCTTCCTTACTCCTCAATAAAATGTATTAATATTACAGGTCAATCGATTCGACTCGAATCAACACATGTTTTCTGTTCTTGCATCAACTTTGAATTATGATAATGAAGAAAGTTAATGAAATCCTTCCATTAAAATAGCTTGAGATTAAGTTGAAAGTCTAAGTTAGTCACAAATATGAATAAAAATGTATTAATAACTATTTTTGGAAACAATTGATGATAGTTAAGTATTAATTATAAAATATTCCAGGAATTTAAAAGTTTTGAAAGAACTTAAAAGTCTTCAAAACTGAATAAATTTAAATTCTAAGCCTTCGAAATTAGAGTAATATATAGGCAATCTCTTAATGAGTATTGAATACAAAGGGAGTATAAGTACAATGGATACTAATTTCAAGATCTCAGGTATTTTCGCCTCTAATCCGACGTCAGATATGCTTGGCAAAAGCAAGTTAGGGGTAACTCGCGTAGCGCAATGGTCGGGGTATACTTAGCAGGTACGAAAATGCGAGTCGGGCGATGACCGATTATCCGTTACGTAATTTAAGTACGGTCCCTTAGGTACTTTTGAATGTCAGTCTTTCATATAATCTTTACCGGAGGAGGTTGGTTGCGCCAATCCCCCTCAGGTAGGTCGTGAGCCATAGGTTAGTTGCGCCAAGACTCTTCAAGGGACGGATTAGGAGGATTAGAAGTTCAACGATGGGGGGTATCTTTTAAGATAGACTGAGGTGTCAAATTAAGGAGCCAAATACAGACTTTTAATGGGAAGAGGGAAAAATAATACAGATACATAATAAAATAAGAATATTTATTTGTGTTGGTGTAAATATATGAAACATATACTCGTATGCTTGTGTTACATTTCGGAGGAGACCACTTACCTCATCATAAAATAATTAAATCTAAACTTACGCTACTTTCTCTTTTTTTGTTTCTAAATTAAAAAAAAAAGGAAACATGGATTGAGGAACAAGCAAGACGAAAAGTTGAAATAATTGAATTTAAGATATAAAATTATATTTTATTATCAAGAATTTTACAAATGTGTGATATGTGAATATTGTTTAAATTGTTGTCATTGTTTTCAATTGATTGCCGCGACATGTAACTTCAGGAATTTCAGGAAAACCTTGTCTTAGTGTCCACCCTTTAAAAAAAAAGAAAACACTTTAGTGATGAGAATTTTAATTGAATTAGAAAAAAAAAATGTTGGATGGAAACTTACCGAAGATTTTTAGTTGTTGTTGCTCAGAACGTTTGGAACTCTTTATTTGTTGGTTGTGGAGGTGATCAGTGCTCCTTTGTTGTTGGATCTTTTGGAGAACTTCTGGAATTCTGGTGAGGGATACGGTTTCGAGATTTGGGCTGATCTCTCTTGTTGCGGTATTGTATATCGATACAATAGCTGGTTCCCGAACTGCTGGGGAGGGTTTTCTTCAGTTTAAGTTTAAGGGGTCACTGAATTTAGTTATTTAGATTAATAGTTCACTTTTAATTAAATGTACTGTTTTTATAATTTTTTAGTACAGTTCACTTTTGATTAGTTTATAATTGGTTCACTTTTAATTAAATGTACTGTTTTTATAATACTGTTTTTAAGTACAGTTTCACTTTTTGATTAGTTTATAATTGGTTCACTTTTAATAAATCCAACTTAAAGAAGTTCCGGAGAGTTTTAGGGCAGCGATTCATGGGTATATATAGGCAGAAAATCTGATTGATCAGGGGTGGAAAAATAGTCCCTTCGTGGACCATTTTCTGACAAGATTTATGGCATTCTTGACCCAGATCCTGGAATAGTGCATAGGTGGGAGGCCACGCGCCGGTGTTTCCCATACATTTTCTTGAGGGGTTGTCGCCCGCCACATATCATTGTGACGTTTATGGCCTTTTCACCAATTGGGCCACAGTAGTTGGGCCTCGCGTGTTCCTTCGTGAGGCTTCCGATCTTCTGATTGGTTGTGACGTCAATGACTGCGCATTCACATTTGTATGATTTCATATTTCTTAGAATTTGACATGGAATTTATAATAGGATTCAGAATATAAATAGTAAATGTTTATAACAATAATAATTGATAATAATAGATCATGGTGATTAATAATAAAAAACATAAAGATTAATTTATAAATAACGCAATATTCGGATACATATATATAAGGTGTTCTATATATTTATGGTCGGTAAGGTAGGGTGCTTATAGTAATGATAAATTATAGGTTGTGAATATTTTATATAATTGATATTGATAAGTGGTTATTATTATAAATAAATAAATATAATGTATATATAACGATCGCAGGCCGTGATACTTCAGTAATCTATAAGTGTTGTTCAAGAAATATATTCAAAGAATACTCGTATGGTAATGGTAAATTGTACGTTCTGAATATTTATTATAATTTGATATTGATAAATTATTATCATTCTAAATAAGTAAATATTATATATATAATGGTTACAGGCCGTGGCACTTGTAAGCTGTTGCGATACTGTGGAAAAATAGCTTTGAAATTAGGATATTACCTAAAATTTAAGGAAAACATTGAAATTTACACTATTTTTTGCAAAATCTACTTAAAAAATAGACAAATTTGCTTCACCTTAAGCCATGTTGCTAACATTATTTTGGCACGGGAAGAAACCCGTAAGATACCGCAATCACAAACTCCTTTTGTGTAACTGCATTCGTGTTCAATTCAAAAATTTTGCGATTAACAAAAGCTTGCTTTTTCAGCACGTCATGTCGCGGCTGTTTCATTAATCCTTTCTTCACGGATTTGATTTTTGCGTATGTTTCAGCTTGGAAGCCTAATAAAGGTGAGGAATAAAAACATGCATTGAATCGCGAGTGAAATGATTCGCATGCATTTGTCGACCGGAATATTGTATCATAGTCGTTACAGGCCCAAATATACGAGGGAAAAAGTGCATCGTCGTTCAAATAATAGTCTACAATATAATTCTAAAATGCAGCTACTGCTTCATTTTCCGGCATATTTTCGAAAATTTCACTCGCAAAAAAGTAGCCTACATCTACTGGCTTCAAAAACTGAAGCCCAAAAAACATTTTCAAAAACTGGGCCTCGTTGAAGATGGTTCTTTATAAAATTTTGTCAAACCGAGGGACTGGTTTTTTCGGAACCACAATTGGCCCAGATGAAATCGGAAACCTATAACTTGTGCGAAAGGCCACCGCGTTTCAATTGCCTGATGAATTGCAACTTCAAAATCGATTACAATTTTTTTTTTGGATTCAAAGGCACTTTTAACCGAGCACATTCTAAAATTATAAGATCTAAAGCATTTAAATACGTGTCTGTTGACTCATTTGGTAACAAGCAAAAAACTAGCGGGATGTAGTGGCCGTTTTTGTAGCCATGTACTGTAAACATTTGCAAGAAAAATTTCGTGCAAAACCCGAAAGTGCCATTCAAATAAACCGTGTCTAATTCACTCAAAAAACACAAATTAGTGAAACACGTAAAAATTACTTTCTTCAGCGCCTTGTCGCTTATGGGAACGAAGCATTCTCCAAGATTAGTTACTGGTTTAAATTCTGTAAAATAAATATTATTTGTAAATACAAATACTTTTGAATACAGCAAAATATTTTGGGAGAAATAAAAAAAACGAGGTTTAAAATAACTTGTAGAAGGCAATTCTGACCGATTTTGGATTTCCTTTTTTTTAAACATTAAGCATTCAGTTTTTAAGAGATTTATGAGGACAATTGGCGCAACTGACCTACGCCCATATTTACAACGATTTAAGAGTAATTTTTACCTGCAACAAAAATTATCTTCACGTGTTAAGATTTACCCACCACATTGGAAATGGTTACAATGTCCACTCTTTTGACTCATGTCTTGTTTTGAAGCGTAAAAATTCCACTTTATCTACTTGAATATTACACGCAACCAGGGCCGTGGCTAGAGTTGAATTTAAGGTAGGGCAGCGGAGGTTACAGGTAGGGCGGAAGTAAAAATTTTACTTGATCTGATCTGGTCAATTGTATTTTTTAAGGTAGGGCATTGTACCACAATGCCCACCCCTAGCTACGGCCATGCCCGCAACAAAAATTCACTTCTGTTTTTTCTGTGCTGGGAGGGGTCCGAACCGAAGAATTATAGCCATTCATGATTATAGCGTTGTACTGGTAGAAACTGAACTGAACTAAACTGAAGGGTCCCTCGATATAAATCATTGGTTGATTCCTTGGTTCTAACAGCTTTCTATTCGGAAGTTCGGCGTATGGAATATAAGTGGTCTAATTAACCTTCTACTGGTCCATAGAAGTTAGGAAGATGCACGGAGAAAAAAAAGACGACCTGTCCAATGTCACATATTGATATTTCGGCGAGGGTCATACGAATAGCCTAATTTACATTTAGCGTAATCTCCACATAAATTCTTAAATTATTCGATGCTGGCAAGTTAGATCCTGATTTAAATCAATATTTCGCAGCGAGTCATACGTCTAATCTAATAAATCTTTTACAGTAGCCTTGTGGTGTCTTCACTCGATTCATACAATTTTGAAAGATCATTCCATGTAGGCGAGTTAATACTTGTTTTCATTTTGACATTGATTTAGAGTGTCTTTCCTGATTCACACAATTTGGTCAGATTTTATGCGTACACTGTTAGAAAAATCTGTACTAGATTTAGTATACATGTAATGGAAGCAAGAATGCACAACATGAAATTAAATTTATTATACCAGCGTACGCCGTACAGTAAATTTAGTATATGCATATACTGAATTTAGTATGCACGCACATGAAATTTAGTATAAGAGTATACTAAATTCAGTATACATGTATACAAAATTTAGTATACGCATATACTAATTTCAGTATATGCTTTCCGTTTCGCGTGGGTTCCGTCTTCATCATCTGTAAACATATGATCAGATGAAAAATGAAATTAAAGAACAAAGTTTTAATCTTCAAATAATCATATCGTTAAGCTACATTTACGTTAATAAATTCAACATACCTTTTGAAGAGAAGACTCGAGAGAAGACTTCGCAGATCCTCGCAGAAAGAAGCCGAACCTTTTAGCATTACAAAGAACTCAAACAAATGCAGCGTACGACCCTGCCACCGGCCACGTTGCCCGACTCGCGTAAATTGAAACGCGCTTGCGCAGCTGAATATAGTAAACACGTATATGAATTTTAGTATACAGAAACTATGAAATTCATATACGTGAAAGAAACTTACTCTACACTTAATAAATTTAGTATACATATAACTTCATAAAAGAAATTCAGTATACGTAAGTATACTAAAAGTAAAAAGTGTAATGAATTCAGTAAACATATAGGGAAATTTAATATGACCGTGTCATATGAATAGCCAAATTTATATTCAGTGTAACCTTCCAGAGTCTTTGAATGCTTCACATAAATTCTTAAATTATTTGATGCTGGCAAGTTAGATCTTGGTTTATATGAATATTTCGCCGCGAGTCACACAATTTGGTAAGAGTTCATGCGTACAGGTTAAAATTGACCTTTACATAAGGTAATAAGTTAGGGGCCGTACTTACGTTACGTAACGGATTATAGGCACTCTCTAAGAACCCCCCTCCCTCCTATAACAAACAGTAACAAATTATTTCTCCCCCCCCCCCCCCCGCACTCTTTCTGTACGTAATTTTTAGTTTCAAAAAATGTTTTAATAGATATTGCTAGTAGAATTAGGCAGGGTGTCCGAGAATTTCATTTTAAAAATTCCCTTATTTTTCCTTGTCGAATTTTTCATTTTCCTTGATCATTATTATTCAAATACCAGCATTTTAATCTTGAAATACTTTTAACATTGAATCTTTTATAAGCGGAATAACACAGTAGTACAGATACAAATTTAAAATTTTCAAATTTATTATTTCATTTTAAACAAAAAAATGTCTTTTCTACTATAAAAGATGGCTTTTTAACAAAATACTTGAATTTTCAACCTAAAAATATAAATTCCCAACAAAAAGTGTCATAGTTTATATTTCATTCAAAAAACATTAAATTTATACAAAAAACAGTCTTTTAAAGCAAAAAAGACAAATTTTCAACAAATACAGATTCTTCACAAAAGAAAGAAAATTTTACCTAAATTGTTGAACCTTCAAGCCAAAAGACGAATTTTCTCTACAAAAATTTAATTTACAAACAAAAAATATGACTTCAGCAAAAAATTATTTTTCCACGAAACTAATACATTTTTACCCAATAAAAATGAAATTTTAAACCAAGAAAATTATTTTTTTCTACTAAAAAAGTAGATTTTTCAACTAAAGAAGATCAATCTTTAAAAATGGAAAAGTTAAATTTTCAGTTGAAAAATTAATTTCAAACCAAAAAAAAAAAAGACTTTTCCACTAAACAGTTAAATTTTTAACCAAAGACATGAGGTCATAAGCCTTCAATCAAAAAAATAAATTTTCAACAATGTAGTTTAACCCAAGTTTTTTACCCAAGTCGTTGAATTTTCAATTTAAAAAGATTAATTTTCAACAAAATAGTTAAAGTTTCAACCAAGGAGATGAATTTTCGACTAAAAATATAACTCTGCAAAGAAAATTATTTCTTAACAAAGTGATTCAACCAAATCTTTCAAATGAAATAGTTGAATACTTAAGCAAAGAAGAAGAATTTTTTATCAAAAAGTTGCATTTTCACAAAAGAAAGAAATTTGTACCAAAGCGCATGAATTTATAAATGAAAAAGATAACTTAAAAAAATAATAGTTGAATTTTCTGTTAAAAAAGATTTTAGTTTACTTTTGAAGATCAAAATATGAATTTTTAACCAAGAAATAAGTTTCTACGAAAAAAAAAAAGAATTTTCAATCCAAAAAGACGAATTTTTACGCAAAAAGGATGACTTTTTAACAAAATTGTTGAATTCTCTACCCAATAGTTACAGTTTTATCCAAAAAAGATGAAATTTCTCTTAAAACAGATGAATTTTTATTTAAAAAAGGAAATCATTTTTTTCAAATAGTTGAATTTTCATCTAGAAAAGATTCCAGTTGATGAATTTTTAACGAAATAGTTGAATTTTCTACAAAATAGTTGAATTTTTATCCAAGAAAGATGAAATTTGTACTAAAACAAAAGAATTTTTAATAAAACAAGGACACATTTTTTTTTTAAGTTGAACTTTCATCCAGAAAAGCTTTCAGTTCATTTTTTAACACCAAAATATGAATTTGAAACAAAAAGTAAATTTTCTACGAAGTAGTTCAGTTTTCAACAAAACAGAATTTTCAACCAAAAGTATGACTTTTTAACAAAATAGTTTTATTTTAAACCAAACAGTTGCATTTTTATCCCAGAAATATTAAATTTCTCTTGAAACAAATGAATTTTTAATTAAAAAAAAAATTTTTTTAATAGTTGAATTATCATCCAGAAAAGATTTCAGTTCTCTTTTCAACGCCAAAATATTAAATTTAACCAAAAAGTAAATTTTCTACAAAATAGTTAAATCTTCAACAAGACAGCAGAATTTTTAACCAAAAAGTATGAATTTTCAACAAAATTATTGAATTTTAAACCGAACAGTTGCATTTTTATCCAAGAAAGATGTAATTTCTGCTAAAGCAGGTGAATTTTAAAATCAGAAAGACAAATTTTCAAAAAAGAGTTGAACTTCAACCGAACTGTTGCATTTTTATTCCAGAAATATGAAATATTTCTTTTAAAACAGATGAAATAAAAAAAAAATTTTTTAAAATAGTTAAATTTTCATCCAAAGAAGATTCCAGTTCACTTTCCAACACCAAAATAAGAATTTTAAACTATAAGTTAATTTTAGGCTAAATAGTCGAATTTTTAACCAAAAAGTATGACTTTTTAACAAGATTGTTGAATTTTCAAACAAATATCGAATTTTTTCGAAAGTATTTTTACCAGTAGAAAAACCTCAATCACGTGAAAAAATTCTTTCGTCATTTTTGTAGGTTTAAAATTGTTTTTTGAAAATAGGGGTCAATTTAACAAAAATTATCGCTCAAAAAACTAGAAAAAATTTAAGAATGTGGTTAGGGCGTTTCTCAAAATAAAAACTTTTTTCTGGCTCTCTAATATTACAGAAGAGAAACATATAAATCCAAATCAATTTCTATTCCAATTTAAAAATTTAAATCTCAAATTTTCAACTTCAATTTCAATTAAAAAATTTCCATTTCAATCCCAATTTCCAAATTTCAATGTCAAAATTTCAACTTCAACTTCCATTTTAATTTCAAAATTTCATTTTTAATTTCTAAATTTAAATCTCAAATTTTTACTTCAATTTCAATTTCAAAATTTCCATTTCAATTCCAATTTCAACATTTCAATTTCCATTTTAATTTCAAAATTTCAACTTCAATTTAAAAATTTTCATTTCAAAATTTAAATTTCAATTTAAAAACTTCCATTTGAAAATTTCAATTCCAATTTCAATCTCAAATTTTTAACTTTTATTTCAATTTCAATTTCCATTTTAATTTCAAAATTTAATTTTAAATGTAAAAATTTTTCTTCCATCATTTTTGTGGGTTTTAAATTGTTTTTTGAAAACCGGGGTCCATTAAACATAAATTAACGCTCAAAAAGCTAGAAAAAATTGAAGAATGTGGTTAGGGCGTTTCTCAAATAAAAACTTTTTTCTGCCTCTCTAATATTACAGAAGAGAAACATAGCTCTTAATCCAAATCAATTTCTATTCCAATTTCAAAATTTAAATTTCAATCTCAAATTTCAACTTCAATTTCAATTCCAATTCCAATTTCAAAATTTCAATTTCCTTTTTAACTTCAACATTTAATTTTCAATGTCAAAATCTTTTTTCGTCATTTTTGTGGGTTTAAAATTGTTTTTTGAAAACAGGGGTCCATTAAACATAAATTAACGCTCAAAAAGCTAGAAAAAATTGAAGAATGTGGTTAGGGCGTTTCTCAAAATAAAAACTTTTTTTTCTGCCTCTCTAATATTACAGAAGAGAAACATAGCTCGTAATCCAAATCAATTTCTATTCCAATTTCAAAATTTAAATTTAAATCTCAAATTTTCAGTTTCAAAATTTCAATCTCAAATTTTTAACTTCAATTTCAATTTCAATTTCAAAATTTCCATTTCAATTCAAATTTCAAAATTTAAATTTAAATCTCCAATTTTCAATTTCAATTCCAATTTCCATTTTAATTTCAAAATTTTTCTTTCGTCATTTTTGTGGGTTTAAAATTCTTTTTTTGAAAATAGGGGACACATTATGAATAAAGAAGAAGAAGAAGATTACAGAAGAGAAAGATGGCTCTTAATCCAAATTTGAACTTATTAAGGCAAATAACATATCGTTGGATTCGCCAAAAATCGTGGATTCGGAAATATAATATTTATAAATTACTAATTGCAAAATTAGGAAAATGTATATCATATTTTATTTGTCATCATGTACAAACAAAGGACAGGGTCAATTTGAAATTTAAGAATTTTAAATTAGATTAAAATCAAATTCAAAATCCCATTTAACGTCCAATTCTCAAGTTAATGTATAGAATTCCTGAAAATAAAACAAGAATCTAACGATCAAATTTGAACAACCACCGCATTCACAAAATGCTCCTATTGCAATTCCAACGTTTCGGTGCTCATACAGACAATTTGTTTCTCTGAAGAGTCTGAAGTCTAAAACTCTGTAAACTAAAGTTTGAGCTTGGCTCTTAGAAAGGACCCTTTTTCGAAGAAAAACATCAATGTAAAATTTATTAAAGTTCTTACCTGTCCAAATCCTAATACAAACATCTCGAATAATATCTTCGCTAGCTTTTGTTCCTGGAAGACCTTGAAGACCAGGCTCGCCAGATTTTCCTGGAAAACCCTTTTCCCCCTCTTTTCCCGGTATTCCATCTCTTCCAGGAATTCCTGGAGGCCCTCTTGGCCCCTCAGGACCAGCTGGGCCAGTTTGTCCTTTCTGAAAAATGTTCAATGATTTTTATTTAGAAAATTATTATTTGAAGTAGCAAAATAGCGCGCTTCGCGCTCTTATTACACGTTCTTTATTCGGATTGCCTAATGATCAAATTAAAATATATGCTTCGATTTAAAAGACTATGAAATACAACTAATAATCATAAATTTCAAAAATATTGGAATATTTAAAATTAAATTTATTCCTAGTAAATATTGAAATAGCTAGATGGTTTTTTAAAATATTTGATTTCAATTCCAATTCCACTTCCATGTATAATTCCAGTTCCAATTTCAATTGCAATTTTATTTTCAATTTAAATTTCAAAATTTTTAATTCAGTCCAATTCCAAAATTTAAATTTCAAAATTCCAATTTCAGTTTACATTTCAAATTTAATTTCAATTTCAAATCTTCAACTTCGATTTCAATTGTTATTATTATTTTTTTAAGAGAAAAGAAAGCATCAGATGGTACATATTCCCTATCTTAGCCTAAAAATAATTCATTCGTGACTTTCAAATTAAAAATTTCAAAATGTCAACATTTCAATTTCAAAACTTGAATTTCAAAATTTCAATTCCAATTTCAAAATTTCAATTTTACTTTCAATTTTACCAGTTTCAAAATTTCAATTTCACCTTTAACCTTAAAATAGAGCGCTTCGCGCCCTTATTACACGTTCCTTATTCTGATTGCCTGATATTATCAAATTAAAATATATGCTTTAATTCAAAAGACTATAAAATACAACTTATAATCATAAATTTAAAAAATATTGAAATAGCTAGATGGTTTTTCAAAATATTTAATTTTAATTCCAATTCCATTTCCATATACAACTCCAATTTCAATTCCAATTTTAATTTCAAAATTTTAATTTCAATTCCAATTTAAAAATTTCAATTTCAGTTCAATCTCAAATTTTCGACTTCAATTTCAACATTTCAATTTCCATTTTTAATTCAAAATTTAATTTTCAATGTCGAAATTTCAACTTCAATTTCAATTCCAATTTCAAAATTTGAATTTCAATCTTAAATTTTAAACTTCAATTTTAAGTACAACATTTCAATTTCAAAATTTCCATGTCAAAATTTCAATTTCCATTTTTATTTCAATTTCCATTTTTATTTAATTTAAGTTTGAAAATGTCAATTTCAACATTCCAATTTCAACATTTCAATTTCCATTTTAATTTCAAAATTACTACTTCGATTTCAAAATTTTCATTTTAAAATTTCAACTTCAATTTCAAAATTTCAATTCCAATTTAAATTTCAAAATTTAAATTTCAATCTCAAATTTTCGACTTCAATTTCAACATTTCAATTTACATTTTTAATTCAAAATTTAATTTTCAATGCCAAAATTTCAATTTCAATTTCAATTCCAATTTCAAAATTTGAATTTCAATCTCAAATTTTCAACTTCAATTTTAAGTACATCATTTCAACTTCAAAATTTCCATGTCAACATTTCAATTTCAATTTCCATTCTAATTTCAAATTTTCGTTTTGAATTTCAATATTTCAATCTCAAATTTTCAATTTCATTTCAATTTCAAAATTTCTATTTCAATTTCCATTTTTATTTCAAAATTTAATTTTCAATGTCAAAGTTTCAATTCCAATTTCAAAATTTAAATTTCAAATTTTCGACTTCAATTTCAATTTCAATTTGAAAATGTCAATTTCAATCTCAAATTTTCGACTTCAATTTCAACATTTCAATCTCAATTTGAAAATTTCAATTTCAACTTCAATTTCAATTTCAAAATTTCCATTTGAAAATTTCAATTTCAATCTCAAATTTTCAACTTCAATTTTAATTTCAAAATTTCAACTTCACAATTTCAATTCCAAAATTTCAATCTCAATTTCAATATTTAAATTTCAATATTTTAATTTCAGTTTCAAAATTTAAATTTCCAAATTTCAATTTCAACTTGAACCTCAAACGTCAACGTCCACTTTAATTTTAAAAGACATTCTGGAATTCTGCGTCTTTCACATGTCTTCTATTTTCGAAACTGATATATTTTGAAGATGTTTACAATTGAAAATTCGTTAACTTGTTTAGTTTTTAAAGTTTATATAGTTTAAAACCATAAAATTTTTCACATCTTTTAAAAATAGGTATATTGAAGATCCTTATATTTGTAACGTGTATAAAATTTTCAATTAAAAAAATTGATAAACAGATTTTTAATTTGGAATGCTTCAATTTGGAAGATTAACAATTAAAAAATCTTTAATTTTTTTAATTAAAAACTTTTTAATTGAAAATTTAAAAAATTAAAAGCTCTTGAATTTTGAAGATTCCCAATTGAAAACTCTTTAATTTGAAGGATGTATAAATACGAATTTTTAAATTTTGATGATTTTAAAAATGAAAAGTAAAGTTTTCAATTATAAATCTTCCAAAATTGAAGTTTCGAACGTAAAGCACCAAAATTGCAGAATTTGTAATTGTAGAAGTTGAAACTTGCATCTTTTATTTAAAATTAAAAACTTCCTAATTTTAAAGATATATAAATACAAATTCTTAAATTTGGATGATTTTGAAGATCAAAAGTCAGCTTTTCAATTCTTAATTTTCCAAATTGAATTATGAAGATTTAAATTGCAAGTTCTGCAATTTGAAGATTTACAATTGAATATTCTTGAATTTTGAAAAAAAAAACAGATTTGCAAATTGTTCAATTTTCAAGATTTATATTTGAAAGGTATGTACTTTTGAACATTTTTTTTAATAGTTGAATTTTAAAGATTTGCAACTGAAAAATCTTCAATTATACGATTCGCAATTTAAAATTATTCAATTCTGAAGATTTACAATTGAAATCTCTTAAATTTCTTCAATTGAAAAATCTACATTTTTAAATATTAACAATTTGTACTTCTACAATTTTGAAGATTTACAATTACAAGTTTTGGAATTTTAAAGAGTTACAAATGAAAATTCTTGAATTTTGAAAAAATAAAATTGCAAATTATTCATTTTTCAATATTCATATTTTAAAGGTTTGTAATTTGGAACGTTTATTTGGTATAGTTCAATTTTGAAGATTTAAAATTGAAATATCTTCAATTTTGAAGATTTAAAACTGAAATATCTTCAATTTTGAAGATTTAAAATTGAAATATCTTCAATTTTGAAGATGTACAATTGAAAATTCTTGCATTTCGAAAAAATATATTTGCAAATTATTCAATTTTCAAGATTTATATTTTACGGGCATGTGCCTTTGAACGTTTTTTTTAATAGTGGAATTTTGAAGATTTACAATGGAAAAGTCTGAAATTTTCACGATTTTCCGTTTGAAATTCTTCAATTTTGAAGATTTACGATCGAAAACTCTTCAATTTTAGTGGTGTGCAAATAAAAATTCTTGGATAATTCTGAAAATCATAAATCATTTTATCAATTATAAATCTTAAAAAATTGAAGAAATTATGACTGTAAATCATCAAAATTACGAAACTTTTAAGTGTAAAAATTAAAATTTGCATAATTTTTAATTGTAAATTATCAAAATTAAAAGCTCTTCAATTCTAAAGATTAACATATGTCAAAGTTCTACAATTTTGAAGAGCTACATTTGAAAACTCTTTAATTTACAAAATTTATAAATAAAAATTCTTAAATTTTTATGACATTTTCAATTTCAAATTCAAAATTTCAATTCCAATTTCAAAATTTCAATTCCAATTTCAAAATTTTAATTTCAATCTCAAATCTTCGACTTCAAATTC